>PVIY010012199.1:0-62725 GCA_004026745.1 Myrmecophaga tridactyla
AAGTTACCAAACATGCAAAGGAGAAAGTATCATTCATAGTGAGGCAGACAATTGAGACCAACAGAGAAATGATACAGATGAAACATTTGATAGAAAAGGACATTAAAATAGTTATTATACCTATATTTTACATGTTCAAGAAGGCGGAAGAAAACATGGTAAGGAAAGACATGGGAGATATAAAATTTGATAAAAACTATGTATTCACAGATCCAAGAAACTCAATGAACCCCAAAGCAAAAGGTACAGGGAGAAAACTCCTTCAAGATAACATCATTTCTGTTTGAAGTAATAAAAAAGTTCTAAAAGTGACTTGGTGATTGTTGCATGTACCTGTCAATATACTAAAAACCACTGAATTGTGGGTGTATGGGTGAATTATATCTCAATAAAGCTTTTAAAAATGGTATATTATAATGAAATTGCTTTAAATCAGAGTCACAAAGAAAAATCTTAAAAGCAGCCACAGAAAAAATTACATATCACATAACATAAAGATAAGAATTACAAGCAAGCTTCTTGTTGAGAAATCATAAGCCAGAAAATAGTAGTGCAATATGTTTACTGTAGGAAAAGAACCAAACCATTAACCTTGAATTCTATGTCCATTGAAACGTTATTTAAAAAACAAAGGTTAAATAAAGACCTTTCAAAGCTGAAATAATTTATCACCAGCAGAATGCCCTATGAGAAATATTTTTAAAAGTCAGTCAGACAGAAAGAAAATGACACTAGATGGAAAACTACAAAAAGAAGTGAAGAACACTGGACATTTCTCATTAGTTAAGTTATATTTTGAATTTGGGTCTGGTTGGACCCAGTGGGAAACCAAGGCCATAATGCATGAGAAAAAATAGTGTGCTACTGATAGATCCTAGAGAGACGGGTGCCATGAGGGGTCAATGGGATGTTTGATCTGCTTGGTTGGCTCAACCAGCAGGTGGGGAGCATACGAGCAATGGGTTCAACCCTGGGGTCTGGGGCTCTGAGGTTGTGGGGATGGTTAGCTAATCATTTGGGACCAACTGTGGTTTTGAGTGAGGCTTGTGGATGGTGGCTGCAGATATGGGTTGAGACTCTGGGAGAGTTTATGCCCCAGGGCTGGAAAGCTGCTTATTAACCTAGGCCAAAGGTTAATGTTGAGGGAAGAGGTTTAGCCAAAGTAAGGTGTACGTCAAGGCAGCACACAATAATTTTTGACAGTTATGACACTGGACATGGCAACTCTGTGGATGAATGTAAAATTATTGTCTCCTATTTTAAATCACATAAAAGATAATTGACTGCTTAAAGCAAAAATGATAACACATTGTGCGTTAGATAAAGAATGGAAAAATGTATGACAAAAATGGTAAAAAGACTAGGATAAGCAAAACAGAAGTACATTGTTTTAAGCTTCCTAAACTCTATGGAAATAGGGATAATGTTACTAGAAGGTGCACTGTGGTAAGTTAGATGCATATTATAAAACTGAGGGTTGGCAAACTGTTTCTTCAAAAGCCAGTTAGTAAATATTTTAGACATCTGGGCCATATGGTTTGTGGTAGGCTGAATAATGGTCTCAGCTATAAGACTGGGAACAAGGCAAATATGTCTGCTCTGACTACTCCTATTTCACCATGATCATATGCAGTCATAGCTACTGGTATGAACCCACAAAAAAAAATAAAAGGTATACAGTTTGAAAAAGAAGGAATAAAGCTGTTTCTACTCATAAACAACCAAATTGTAAAGAATATTTTAAAAAAGCTACTAGAACTAGGAAGTGAGTTTAGCAACACCGCAGGACACAGAATAAATACATTAAAAAGTCATATTATTATATATGAGTAATGCGCAATTAGAATTAGGATTTTTTTAAACAGCATCATTTACAATACCACCAAAAATCCCTGAGATATGTAATAAATCTAACAAAATATGTGTAAGATCTATAAAATGAAAACTACAAAATAATTAAAAAATAAATCAAAGAAAAATTAGTTGTAGATGTATACCATATTCATAGAACCGGAACACTCAGCACTTTTAAGATCCCATGAGTAAAACTAATATGGATTATAAACAAATAAAAAGTGGGGGAACAAATGTTAAAATTGAAAAAAAAGATCACATATTCTTCCCATTGCATTAAGGCAAGAAAAAGAAATAAAAGACACCCAATTGGAAAGGATGAAGCAAACTATCTTTATTCCTAGACAATGTAATAATTTATGCAGACAAACCTAAGGAATCTACAAAAAAAAAAGCTAAGAGAACTAATAACCTGAGTTTAGTAAGGTTACAGGATACACAATCAATATACCAAAATCAATTGTATTTCTGTATACTAGCAACAAACAATATAAAAATTGAAATAAAAATCTATGCCATTTACAATAGCACCAATAATAATATAGTGTAATATATCTGACAAGACATATATAAGACCTGTACGTTGAAAACTTCTAAACATTTTTAAGAGAAATTAAAGAAGACTGAGACAGAAAAGAGCACAGAAACAGGTACACACACATATGTTCAACTGATTGTTTTTTTTGTATGGTGTATAGCAGGAATCACATTTCATTCTTTTTCCATGTGAGTATCCCGTTATTGCAGCACCATTTTTGTTTGTTTGTTTGTTTGTTTTTGGGAAGTGCACGGGCCAGGAATCAAATCTGGGTGTCCTGCATGGCAGGCGAGAATTTTACCACTGAACTACCCTTGCACCTTCCTCAACTGATTTTTTACTAAGGTGCATAGGTGATTCTTTTGAGAATGAAGTCTCTTCAACAATTGGTGCTGGAAAAAGTGGACGTCCATATGCAAACAAATGAACTTTAATGTACATCCCATGATACATACAAAATTTAACTCAAAATGGACCACAGTCCTGAACATAAATCATAAATATGAAAACTATAAAACATCTAAAAGAGAAGAGAAAATCTCTGTGACCTTGGGATACGCAATGATTTTGTAGATACATAAAAAGCATGCTCCATAAAAGAAAAATAAATAAATTGGCCTTTGTGCTGGCTTGAAAGGATGTATGTGCACTAGAAAAGCCATGTTTTAATCAAAATCCCATTTCATAATGGCAGAATAATCCCTATTCAATACTGTATGTTTGAAACTGTAATCAGATCATCTCCCTGGAGAATGTGATTTAATCAAGAGTGGTTGTTAAACTGGATTAGGTGATGCCATGTCTCCATCCATTTGGATGGGTCTTGATAAGTTTCTGGAGTCCTATAAAACAGGAGAAACATTTTGGAGAAAGAAAGAGATTCAGAGAGAGCAGAGCAGAACGACATAGCCACAAGAAGCAGAGTCCACCAGCCAGCGACCTTTGGAGATGAAGAAGGAAAATGCCACCAGGGGAGCTTCATGAAACAGGAAGCCAGGAGAAGAAGCTAGCAGATGATGCTGTGTTCACCATGTGCCCTTCCAGATGAGAGAGGAACTGTGAACTTTATCGGCCTTCTTGAACCAAGGTATCTTTCCCTGGATGGATGCCTTTGATTGGACATTTCTATAGACTTGCTTCAATTGGGACATTTTCTCGGCCTTAAAACGTAAACTAGCAACTTATTAAATTCCCCTTTTTAAAAGCCATTCTGTTCCTGGTATATAGCACTCCAGCAGCTAGCAAACTAGAACAGCCATCATAAAAATTAACAACTTGTGCTTTTCAGAAGACATTATGAAGAAATGAAAAGACAAGCCATGTATTGGAAGAATGATTTCCAAATCACATCTATGATAGAGGTCCTTGATTCAGAATACAAAAATATCTATCAAAATTGATAATAATAAGTACAAAACAATCTAATTAAAAATGGCCAAAATATTTGAACAGATCCTTCACAACGAAAGATAGAGGTGGCAAATGAGTGAAAAGATACTCAACATAGTTAGCTAGTATCAAAATGCAAATGACAGCTATAATGAGATGTTTAAGTTCACACCTATCAGAATGACTGAAATGAAAATTCTGACCATACCCATACCAAGTGTTGACAAGGATGAAGAGAAACAAAAACTCTCATTTACTGCTAGTGGGAATGTACAAGCACTTTGAAAAACTATTTAGCAGTTTATTAAAAACTTAAGCACACAACTACCATGTGACCCAAGTATTCATCTTCCAAGATAAAGGAAAGTACATGTCTATACAAAGACTTGTGCAAGAATATTGCCAGCAGGTTCATTTGCAATAGGCAAAAACTGGAAAAAAGCCAAATATCCATAATTAGGTAAATGAAAAAACAAATCATGGTATATCCACAAAATGGAATACTATCCAACAACAAAAACAACAAAAATATGAACTACTGAAATACAGAATACCATGGATGAGTTTCAAAATAATTATGCTGAGTGAAAGAAATAAGACAAAAAAAGAGTATATACTACATGATTGCAATTATATAAAGTTCCAGAAAAATCAAACTAAATTATAGTCACAGAAAGTTGATTAGTGTTTATCTGGGCATGGGTAGGGGATGGGATAAGCAGAGGCAGAAAGGATGATTGATTACAAAGAGGCGTGAGGAATCTTTTGGGGGTTAATGGATAGCTTCATTATCTTGATTTTGGTGATGGTTTTATCGGCATACAAAAACGACAAATTTTGTCTAATTCTATACTTTGAATATCTGTGATTTCTATTATGTTAATGACACCTCAATAAAGCAGTTTACAAAAGAAACAATGAAATACCAGAAAACCTGTACTTGAATGAATAAAATTAAAAGCAAACAAATGACAATAACACAAAAACAATACCAAGTGCTGGTGAGAATGCAGAACAATTGGAACAGAAATAAAATGTTAGTGGGAATGCAGAGTAGTACAGTGACTTTGGAATAATGTTTGGCACTGTTACAGATTCTTGCGGCTGCTCTAACAAAGTACCATAAACTAGGTGGCTTAAACAACATAAATTTATTCTCTTGTAGTTCTGGGGGCCAGAAGTCTGAAATAAATTTTTCTGGGCCCAAATGAAGGTGTAACAGGACTACGCTCCCTCCAGAGGTACCAGAGGAGCATCCATTCATTGCCTCTTCCAGCTTCTATTGGCTACTGATATTCCTTGGCTTGTGGCCTAATCATTTTGATTTCTGCTTCCTTTATCACACTGCCTTCTTCTACCTTTGACTTTCTTGTCTCCCTCTTATAAGGACCCTTGTGTTTATGCTGGGCCTACTGGATAACACAGGATAATCTACCCATCTTAATATCTTTAACTTAATCACATCTGCAAAGAACCTTTTTAGAAATATAAAGCAACAGTCACAGTTCCAGAGATTGAAAGTCTGTTTTGTGGGAGCATTTTAAAGCTTAGCCAGGAAGTTTCTCATACTGTTAAAAATGCACTTATCACACAATCCAGCAACTGTACTGCTATGTATTTCTCCAAGGGAAATGAAAAATTATGTTCACACGAAAACCTGTACATGGGCATTTTTACCCACTTTGTGATTGGCCCCAACTGAAAGCAACACAAATGTCCTTCAGTCGGTGAACAGGTAAACTGTGGTGCATCAACACGATGGACTACTACTCAGAAGTAAAAAGGATGAACTATTGATACATACAACACAGATGAAAGCAAGATTCAAAAATGGTATATAATGCATTACTCTCTTATGACATTTGAAAAAGGTCAAACTATGGTGACATAGAACAGATCAGGGGTTGTCAGGGGCTAGGGGTGGAAGGAGGCAGGTTGAGTATAAACAGACAGTAAGAGAGAGTTTGGGGGATTGATGGACTAGTTCTATATCTTGACTGTGGAGGCAATTATATGACTATTTGCATTTTTTAAATGCATTCTGCAAAATGCCAGAATTGTATATGGAAAAAAGAGTTGAATTTTGAATAAGAAAATAATACCTTAATTTTTAAAAAATCACCTGAGAAAAAATCTAATAATAATAATAATAAAACCAAAATAAAAAAACAAAAAATCAAAATACAAACAAGCCTTACCTGACCTCTGGAATTTGAAATCAATCCCAGAGGAATAAGGCATTCTGGCTCATGTGCTTGTCCTGCTTCATCCACAAATACGTGTGTAAAATGTCCAGGTCTAGAATAAAATATTTTTACTTTTTAATATTGGGGAAAGTATTAATCGTCAAAATATCTTAGGCAGTCAATCACTTTTTATACATTGGTTGCCCATTTAGACTTTTTCCAAAAGAAGTAGGGATCACCAACGTAGGATCATAATGGAGGTAGAGGAGAATATTGGAGAGAATCATGTATTTTTAGTGTGGTCTTGGTCAATAATAATAACCACCTTGATTGGGCTGTAATTTGAGTATTAAATAATTTATATCATTACAAAGACCAAAACAGTACTGGGTCAATTATCAGTGACATATAAGTGTTTATTAAATTGACTCAAGACAGAAAAGGGGTGAGAATGAGCAAAGTATTGAATGCCTACTATATGCAATCACAGTGCTACAAAGTTCATATTTTATATCTTGCATTTGTTACCATCTATATATAATTCCTGGTGATTATGTAAGTGGGTGCTGGAGTCAAAATAGGTTTGAACCTTGGCTTCCCCCACTTACTGGCTATATATCCCTGGGCAGGATACTTAATCTCTTTGTACTTCAGTTTTGTTCCTCTATAATATGGGTGTAACAATATCACCGCCTCTTTCATAAGGTATGGGTGAGAATGAAACGAATTAATAAACATGGACCACTTTAAAAGAGCCTGACACATAGCTAGGGGTAAAAAATATGACGTATTGTATTGTTTTTGTTTTATCTTAAGTCTTTGAGTCAGCTATAGGGTATTACCTCATCTTCCAAATATAGAAATTGAAGTGCAGTGGAATCTCTGAACTTGGAAACGTTGTGAAATTCATTTTTTGAACATTTGTTAGTACCAAGCACTGTGCATACACACATGAAATACCTAGTATACCAAGCATTTTTCACACATTCTCATTTAATCCTCACAATGATCCCATAAAATATCCCATTGTAACATATAAGGAATATCAAATTTGAGCAAGTAAACCATTCACCCACATCACAAAGCCAATAAGTGATAAGAGCTAGATAGAATCCCAGGTCAATCTGACTGTAGAGTCTGAGCTCTTCACCAGTAATTTTTATCCCCCCGCCCCAACTCCCTAAACTGGAAAGACCCTCAATTTTTTCAACTACAAAAAGAATGACAACTATTGTGATAGGTTTCTTAGGGGGTTCAAAGCACCTTAGAGTCCCTGCACATGTAGTGTTCAAGAAATGGAAGTTTGCTGTTGCTGTTTCCCAGCTCATTTTAAATTGTGCTGGTTCATATTTCAAAAAGCATCTACAGAACTATGACTCTCAAGCTACTGACTCCATAAAGGATCCTTTCAGACCCCTCCCTACAAATGATGAATACATCACCCATTTCCTTTTTCAAGATACTGTCAGGATGTGTGTCCTTTGGAAGCCTCCACAGGTCCTCCACAACACAACCTACAATGTGTTTCCCTGTATGTGCCAAAGGGATTAGAGTCCTACAGCCCACCACAGCACTACACGCACATGCCATGAATGAGTTACTTGTCTTGCAGAGTCTGACCTAAGGATACCCTGCTAGTTTACTGACTTAGCTCACTTTACAGGGCCTTCTCCCACTAAACTTGAGATAATATCCACCTTTACCTCCAGGCCCTATGTGAGAAGGCTTTTCTCTCCAACCTCACCTCATGCCATTCTTTCCATTACTTACTCTGCTTCAGCCACAATGGCCTCTTTTGTGTTCTTTAACGTGCCAATATCTTTCTGACCTCAGGATCTTTGCACATGCTATTCCATCTACCAGGATGCTCTTCTCTCTGTCCTTCCTGGTGTTGTGTCTATGCCCTCTTTCAGGTCTCAGCTCAAATGTTGCTTTCTTAAAGACCTGACCACACTATACAAGTACCTGTCTATCTTCGCTCCAGTTCCTTTTCATCACATGACCCTGGATGTGTTGGAGCACTTAAACATTCTGTTATTACCTTGCTTGTTAATTTACTTGCTTATTGTCAGCCTCTCCACAAATGGAAGCTTTCGAGGGCAGATACTTTTAACTGAGTGGTTCATCACTGGTTCCCAGTGCCCCAAACAATGTCTAGTACTCATAATGTTCTCTATGAACGTTTTAAATACCTTATTGGTAATTGGTAAAAAAGCCCTGCTGTGCTGCATGTTGTAAGTATTATTTTGAAGCGTGAGGCTTTCCGAAGGTCTTCTCCATCTCTGCAATATGGCTTAATTGCATCATTCATTGCCTGGGGGAAAAGTCAGTTAATTTCAAATTATTAAACATATATTTAAATCAGACAATATCATACAAGCTGAAAGAAATGCTAAAAGAAAGTTTTGTCCATTTGCCACTGCTAGGATTTCCTCTTTAGTAAACATATTTTACATCTTAAACTCATTTCATATTTTGAGGACTCTAGAGCAATAGATATGACATACTATCCTACAGATCCCTCCCCAACACTATCTTTTTAATTCATTTCCTTGATTCCCAATTCTTTTTTATCACTCTTTTACTGTATAAGGAAATGAGGAACGTTTCATTTTCCAAAAGAATACTTATAAGGAAAACAATAAAACAGAACCAAAAAAGAGACAATATTTGAGAAATCAGAATGCCACGAAATGAATAATGACCATGATAGGATTGGCAATTCATTGAAAAGTAAGAAAATATAATTAAATATTAAGAATTAAAGTATATTTAGTAATAAGTTATATCATAGACAAGAGGAAATTCTTGACTGTGGATTTTCTTTGGATGGTCCTCAATCATATTCCCCATTCCTTCCATTTAACAAATGTCCCATCTCCTTAAATCTCATGAGAGAACCCTTCTTTGGTCCTTAGTGAGTACCCTGGTGCTCACCTCCTCACATCTGCAGATAGCATTCACTCGGACCATTGTCCCAGGTGTCAGCACCTCGGTCTCGTGCAGCCGCAAACATATGAGGTCCGTTGCACTGTTGGATGGCGCACAGATTAAAATCCGACTGTCACGCAAAACAGTATGCACCTTTTCAAAAAATATAAAAAAGACAAATCATCACATCTCTAATATGGAAACACCTAATAATTTGCATCATATTCATTTGAATGGATTTAATCTAGAGGACAGGGGATGGTTACAGCAAAGATAAGTGGGTTTTATATTTTGATTTATTGCATCTTTTCAAATGGGGTCCAATATAAATCACTTA
Organism: Myrmecophaga tridactyla; assembly: GCA_004026745.1. Lineage (NCBI taxonomy): Eukaryota > Metazoa > Chordata > Mammalia > Pilosa > Myrmecophagidae > Myrmecophaga > Myrmecophaga tridactyla. Next base: position 9,236 of record PVIY010012199.1, read on the forward strand.
ACCTCTCTGAGACTCAGGGCAAATGCAAAGTAGAAATAATTGCTCTGCCTTATCAGAATGCTAAAAAGAAATGTGAAATTTCTCTGAGCCCTTAAGGAGGACAAATGACTCCTCAAACACAGAAATTATTTCACGTTTATTTCTATGCACCCAGCACGCTAGGATAATAGTAAGTGCTCAATAAGTGTTTGCTGATCTGAACCACTGAATGAAACAAACCTAAATATACAGTGTTTTTACAAATTTGATTCTAAATATAAATGGGAACATCAGAGACTTCTGCAGAATGGTGGTTTCCACACTAGTGAAGGTAACATCTTTTCTGCAGAAAACTTTCATGACAAAGAGGCTTCTTTCCTAGCCCAATGAACTAATAATCTTATTAAATTTTAGCTCTTCATATAAGACAAATATAACTGAGTGGTTTGAAATCGTAGAGATTTCTTAAGCTCTTTACAACTTTGTGGTTCTGTAATGGAAGCTAACAGTTTCTTATGAATTAAACAAAATGAATGAATAAAGACTATAGGGCTCCAGTTTATTATTAACCATTTAATAACAGTTAAGATAGCCCCATTTCCCATGATGTTACACTTCTAGAACTTCATTCAGAACAACACATTTAGAACTTTAGAAATGTACTATATTCGATGTCTCACAGTATGCCAGCTATCATTACCTGTAAAATAGCTTCTATTAATGTAACTGTCTTTCCAGTTCCAGGAGGGCCAAAAAGTATATATGGTATAGGTCGGCATTCTCCATTCAGTATCCTTCTAACTGCTAATTTCTGATTTTCATTCAGCAATGGATTGAAAAATTCCTTAACTCTTGCTTTCGATACTCAATGTGGAAACACAAAGTTAAAGTTACAAATGAAAAATATGGAATATCAGTAGAGGCTATTATTATTTAGGTAAGGTGTTAACATTGCAGACTGCTGTGAAGACTAAAATAAAACTGAAGTCATTAAAAAAAAAAACCTCTATTTTACCACTTCAAAAATAATAGAACAAGGCAGGGCAGTGCAATGGTAGCTCAGTGGCAGAATTCTCGCCTGCCTTGCCAGAGACCCTGGTTCGTTTCCCGGTTCCTGCCCATGCAAAAATAAAAAAAAAAAAAAAAAAGAAGAAAGAAAGAAAAAGAAAAAGAATAGAACAAGGTCAACTCCCTCTAAGAAGGTGTCTGTGCCATCATTAAACATAATCTACAATATTAACTTAGTCTTTAAAAAGGAGAAATTTTCAGCCACACAATCCATACTTCTGCTTATATATCCAGTAGCACCAAAAATATTAGCATCATGATTTTAAAATAAGTACGAGAACTTAAAAGGTCACATATCAAGAATAATGCATAATTGCAAACTTTTAAAAAGAAGCCTAACATAAAATATTTGCTCTTTACCGGTGTTCAGTAAAAAAAAAGAAAAATGTTACTCATTTTGGATAATACAATTTTCACAGTTACAAAAAAAAAGTCCCGATCTTTTCTCTTTCTACCTAAGAGCATTTCCCCTGGCACCCAGCTTTCAGGCAAGAATCACCTCAGTTGCTCTACTGCGAATCCCAATTTCCCAAATCCCTCACAGACACTCCCACATTACTTGTCTCTTAAGCAAAGGTCACCATACCCGGCACGTCCAAAGTACCGCCATGCCTCTCCTTTGACATATGTTGAGTATGGGCCTTCACTGCTTCTCCAGTCTACAAAATCATACAAAAAAAGACTTAGAGTGGGAAAATGCTGAGAAAGACCATTCTTCTGTTCATACTAGCTTAGTTTACAGTTTAATACATCTTGCAATGTTCTACTCATTAGTTTAATAACTCCTTTGCTAGATCTACAGGTCATAGCCTTTAATACATAATGCTAATACAGAATAAAACATGACAAAACAGTATTTAAAAGGTCTAAGTCTATTTTTTTGGATTCCCTTTTTAAAATAAATAAAAAACAAACTAAATTTTATGACGAAGAAATACTAGAACTCAGATAAATTTAACTTGACTAAAATGTACATATTTTAGTCAACTCAGTAAATCCTTCCACTTTTCAAGGACAGTTATCAAGGTCAGTGTTGAAAGTGCTTATCTATTTTGGGGTATGGGATGAAGGAAAAGTCCACTGATGTTATTTTCTCACCTGTAAGCTTAGTGTACCAAACTGAAACGAAAATTAAAAAGGTCGTTACATTTGTAATTAATTTCTAAAGAAGCGTAATTCTTATTTTATTTTGTTTAAGTCTATTTTATTTTATAACGGGTTGGGAAAAGTAGAGCTTATTGAGAATTAGGATATGTCATAAAATATCCAGGCCCTAGAAAGACCATAGGCAGTGAGAGACAGCATCATGTTTGGAATAGTAGCTGAAGGTAAGCAAGGCAACTAAAACTGTCATATGCAAGAATGAGAGAAATAAAGAGAAAAGGATATCATGTGATAGGGCTCAGAGCATTAGTCTCAAAAACATCTCCAGACCCTGTGAGACACAGGGTAATATACCCATTACTATTCAAAAACAAAGCACATGAATTTTGGACCAACAATATGAAAGCCTTCTAGGGACGAGACACAGTACAGAGATCGGAGTTATGTGAATCAAATCAAACAAACAAACAAATAAAAAATATAGCTATATTTCCCGTCATGAAAGAAATTATATTCTAGTAGGCTTCATTTTATTGAACCTATTGGAACATTTGATATACTTAGTCATGCCTTCTTCCTAAAAATACTTCTTACATTTGACCTCTACTCTCTGTCCCTATTCAATCTCCTTTTCTGGTTTCTCCTTTTCAACCCAATTTCAAAGTTAACTGCCTAAGTGCTCAGCTCCTGGACCTCACTTTCTAGGCTATCTCATACAATCACTGGGCTTTAAATATGAACACTATGCTAATGAACTCAAAATTTATAAATGCATAACTCCTGCACGAACATTTAACTTAAACATGTGTATAACCAACTGCTAACTAACATCTCTACTTGACCTCGAAGACAAAACTTCTGATCTTCCCTATCCTCTAAATTTTCTCTACTCATAGCTTTCCTCATTTCAATTAATCCAAAACCATTCTTCCAGTTGCTATTGTAAAATATCAGAGTGTCACTCTGACACCTCTCTTTCTCTTGTATCTGAACCACATCCAATTCACCAGAAAATAAATTTGAAGAAATATATTCCTCAAAATATATACAAATTTTGAGAAAATGGAGGAATAAGGAGGGAGCTGCAGAACCTACCCTTTTCTCAAAAGCAACAAGCAGACAGGCAGGAACTGTCCAAATCAACTGTTCTGGGCTCAGGAGACCAGGGAAGTTCTGTACAACATTCAGGGAAGTACGGGAAAAAGAGACTGAGAAACTGTGGTCAGAGACCATAATTCTGTCCACAGCTCCTGGCACCCATTCCCCATACTCGAGGGAAGCAGCAACAGGCGGTTGGGAAGCAGCAACAGGGAGTTACTGTGGACTGGGACAGCCGTGGGAATCATCTGCCCCAAGTACAAAGGGGACACAGCACAGTACTGAGCCAGATATTGGCCAGTGCATTTAGAACACAGGACCCTGCAGTTACAGTCCTTGCAGGTCAGACACTGATAGACACCACTGTTTAGACTATGTCAAAGGTGGAACTGGAAAAGAGCTGTAACAGCCTGCCTTCGCGTAGGCTTGAGGGGAATAGGTTGCTGAATAGCGCTCTCTGCTGGGCAGGCTGGAAAGTGCAGACTGGTGGTGGTGAAAGAAAGAAAAAAAAGGCTTTTTGGAGTCTTTCCTGACCGTCTCCCACTACCCTATGGATCTGGTCAGCACCTCCTGCACGGTTAGCTGGCCCTGTTTTGTTTGGAAAATACTGTCAAAGAAGAGCCTTAACACAAACCCAATCAACATCAAAATCTTAGACAAAAGATCACAAGGCATCCTAAGACTGAGGAAGACAGTGCCCAGTCAAAGGAAGAAACTAAAAAGTCAGAAGAGATACAGAATTTGGGACAACTAATCAAAGATGCTCAAACAAATCTAAATCAAGTCAAGCAGGTGGCTAAAGAGATAAAGGATATTAAGAAGATACTGGGTGAGCAAAAAGAAGAATTTGAAAGCATACAAAGAAAATAACAGATTTTATGGGAATGAAAGACACAATAGATGAAATTAAAAATACTCTAGAGGTACACAACAGCAGATCTGAAGATGCAGAAGAGAGGATCAATGAGCTAGAAGACAGTGCAACTGAATTTAAACAGATAAAAGAACAAATGGAAAAAAGAATGGAAAAATTTGAGCAGGGTCTCAGGGAAATGACTGACAGCATGAAGCACAAAAACACATGCTTCATGGGTGTCCCAGAGGGAGAAGAGAAGGGAAAAGGGCCAGAAAGAATATTTGAGGAAAATATCACTGAAAATTTCCCAACTCTTATAAAATACATAAATATGCATATTCAAGAAGTGCAATTTAATCCAAACAGAATAAATCCCAACAGACCTACTTCAAGACAAATACTAATCACACTGTCAAAGCCAAAAATAGATCATTCTGAAAGCAGCAGAGAAAAGCAATTCACAACATACAAGCGAAGCCAAATAAGACAAACTGTTGATTTTTCATCAGACACCATGAAAGCGAGAAGGTTGGTATGATATATGTAAGATACTGAAAGAGAGGAATTGCCAGCCAAGAATTATTTATTTAGAAAAATTGTTCTTCAAAAATGAGGTAGAGTTTTAAATATTCAGAGACAAATAGAAGCTGAGAGTTTATTCACAAGAGACCTACACTGGAAGAAATACTAAAGGGAGTTCTACAGACTGAAAATAACAGGAGAGAGAGGCTTGGAGGAGAGTGTAGAAATGAAGATTATCAGTAAGGATAACTAAAATGAAAAAAAGAGACAAAAAATATATGGCAAATAAAAGCCAAAGGATAAAATGGTTGAAGGAAGTACTGCCTTAACGGTAATAACACTGAACAGTAATGGATTAAAGTCCCCAATCAGAAGACACAGATTCACAAAATGAATTAAAAAGTATGTTCCAACTATGTGTTGTCCATAAGAGACACACTTTAGACTCAAGGACACAAACAGGTTGAAAATGAAAGGTTGGAGAAAGATATTCCATGCAAGAAGTAACCCCCCAAAACCTGGGCAGCCATACTATTATCAAACAAAATAGAATTTAAATGAAAAAAATGTTATAAAAGATATAGAAGGATGTTATATATTAATAAAAGGAGCAAATCACCAGGAAGAAATAACAATCATAAATATCCACGCACCTAATCAAGGTGCCCCAAATTATATGAGGCAAACATAGAAATAATTAAGGGATTAATAGACATCACTACAATAATAGTGGGAGATATCAAGTCACTAATCAATAGATAGAATATCTAAACAGAGGCTCAATAAGGAAACGGATAAACTAAATAATATGATAAATGAATTAGACTCAACAAACATATATAGAACATTGTACCCTAAAACAGCAAGATATTCATTCTTCTAAAGTGCTCATGGATCATTCTCCAGGATAGACCACCATGTTTGGGTACAAAACTGTCCTTAATAAATTTAAAAAGACTGAAATTGTACAAGCACTTTCTCTGATCATAATGGGACAAAGGTGGAAATCAATAACAGCTGGAAAATTGGAAAATTCATAAATATACAGAGATAGAACAACACACTCTTAAACAATCAGTGAGTAAAAGAAGAAATTGCAAGAGAAATCAGAAAATATTTCAAGATGAAGGAAAGCAAGAACACAACATATCAAAACCTATGGGATGCAGAGAAGGCAGTGCTGAGAGGAAACTTATAGCCCTAAACATCTACATTAAAAATGAAGAAAGTGGCAAAGCCAAAGATTTAAATGAATAACTGGAGAATTTAGAGAAAGAACAGCAAATTAATCTCAAAGCAAGCAGAAGGAAAGAAATTACAAAGATTAGAGCTGAAATAAATGAATCAATAAAAACAAAAGTTGGTTCTCTGAGACGATCAATAAAATCAATAAAACCTTAGCTAGACTGATAAAAACAAAAAGAGAGAAGATGCAAATAAAATCAGAAATGAGAGGAGGGGTCATTACCACTGACCCGATAGAGATAAAAAAAAATCATAAGAGGATACTAAGAACGACTTTATGCCAACAAATTAGACAATGTAGATGAAATGGACAGTTTCCTAGAAACACATAAACAACCTCCCCTGACTCGAGGAGAAATAGAAGACATAAATAAACCAGTTACAAGTAAAGAGATCAAATCAATTATCAGAAACCTCCCAATAAAGACAAGCCCAGGACCAGATAGCTTCACAGGTGAATTCTACCAATTATTTCAAGAAGAACTAATACTAATTCTGCTTAAATTCCTCCTAAAAATTGAAGTGGAGGGAAGACTACCTAATACATTCCATGAAACCAACATCACCCTAATACCAAAGCCAGATAAAGATACAACAAGAAAAGAAAATTTCAGACCAATCTCTAATGATAGACACAAAAATCCTCAACAAAAGACTTGCAAATCAAATCCAAATGCGCGTTTAAAAAATTATATACCATGATCAAGTGGGCTTTATTCCAGGTTTGCAAGGGGGGATCATTACAAGAAAATCAATTAATATACCGCATTAACAAATTGAAAGGGAAAAACCACATGATCATCTCAATTGATACAGAAAAGGCATTTGACAAAATCCAGATCCTTTCTTGACAAAAACACTTCAAAAGATAAGAATTAAAGGAAACTTCCTCAACATGATAAAAAGCATATATGAAAAACCCACAGCTTACATCATACTCAGCAGTGAGAGAGTGAAAGCTTTCCCTCTAGGGTTGTTAACAAGACAGGGATGCCAACTGTCACCACTGTTTTTCAGTGTTGTGCTAGAAGTTCTAGGTAGAGCAATTAGGCAAGAAAAAGAAATAAAAGGTATCCAATCAGAAAGGAAGAAGTAAAAGTTCCACTGTTTGTACATGACATAATCCTATACTTAGAAAGTTCCAAAAAAATTATGACAAAGCTACTAGAGCTAATAAATGAGTTCAGCAAAGTGGCAGGATACAAGATCAGCACACACAAAAATCTGTTGTTTCTATACACTAGTAATGAGCTATCCAACTACAATAGCAATTAAAAGAGTCAAATGTCTAGGAATAAACTTAAGCAAGGATTTAAAAGACCTGGATTCAGAAAACTACAAAACGTTGCTAAAAAAAATAAAATAAGACCTGAATAAATGGAAGGGCATTCGTGTTCATGGATTAGAAGACTCAATATAGTAACTACATTAATTATCCCCAAACTTACATGGTTTAACATAATGCCTGTGGTAGTTAGATTCAGGTGTCAACTTGGCCAGGTGAAGGCACCTAGTTCTGTTGCTGTGGATATGAGCCAATGGTACGTTAAACTCGTCTGTTGCTCATTACATCTGCAGTCAGCTAAGACGCTGCCTGCTGCAATGAATGATGTTTGATTTAATTGGCTGGTGCTTAAATGAGAGAGCTCAATGTAGCACAGCCCAAGCAGCTCAGCATACCTCATCTCCACACTCGCAGCTCAGCCCAGGCCTATGGAGATGCAGAAAGAAATCACCCTGGGGAAAGTTGTTGGAACCCAGAGGCCTGGAGAGAAGGTCAGCAGGGATCATCCTGTGCCTTCCCAGCAAGAAAGAACCTCAGTTGAAAGTTAGCTGCCTTTCCTCTGAAGAACTAATGAAATAAATCGCCTTTTATTAAAAGCTAATCCTTCTCTGGTGTGTTGCATTCTGGCACCTAGCGAACTAGAACAATGCCTATCAAAATCCAACCAAGATTTATTATAGATATAGGCCAGATTATTCTAAAACTGGAAAATCAAATTAAGCAAAATAGCTAAAACAATTTTTGAAAAATAAGAACAAAGCAGGGAAAATCACTCTACCCTATTTTAAGGTATACTACATAGCAACAGTAAACAAGAACCTATGCTATTGGCAGAAGGACAAACACATACATCAATGGAACAAAATAAAAGGCTGCAGATATCGACTCACACAAGAAGGCCAACAGATTTTTGACACAAGTGCAAAAGAAATTCAAGGGAGAAGAACAGACTTTTTGACAATATGTACCAAGATACCATCCATAGGTTAAAAAAAAAAGAACCTCAACCTAAACCTCAAAGCTTACACAGTAATTTTGATAGATTGAATTAGGTACCCAGAATAAGAACCATATTATTAACATTAATCACACTTCTGTGGGTGTGAACCCATATTTAGTTAAGGTGTGGCCAAATGAATCAGGAAAGGTCTTAATTCTGTTACTGAATGCATTACATTAAAAAGCTACAGGGAAGAGCAAGAAGCTGAAATGGAAAATAGTGATAATCAGAGGAAACGGGAAGAGAAAGGAGAAGACATCGTGATGTGACAGGAAAGCCAAGGAACTCAAGGACTGCCAGCCAGCCAGAAAACTACCTACCTCTGAAGGAAGCAAACCTTTTAGCGTCTGAAACTGTGAGCCCCAAATCCCATTGTTAATGCAAACCACAATGTGGTATATTTGTTTTGGCAGCTTGAAACTAGGACAATAATTGATTCAAAATGAATCATAGATTTAGAAATAAGAAGACAAAACGTCTAAAAGAAAACATGAGAAAATCCTCATATTTACAGCTTTGTGAAGAGTTCTTAGACATGACAGAAAAACCACCATACATTAAATAAAAGTAGATAAATTGAATTTCATAAAAATTAAAAACTTTTTCTCTGCAAAACAGCTTATTGAAAGGTTAAAAACAATCTACGAACTTTGAGAAAATATTTGGAAATTTCTGAGAAGGACTCATATCTAGATATATAATGAACTCAAAAATCAACAATAAAAGACAAAACAAAAATTCAATTATAAAAGATATATTTCATCAAAAAAGGGTGTACAAATGGCAGATAAACACATGAGCACATGTTTAACATCATGAACCAGTAGGGAAATGCAAATTAAATTCACAATGAGGTATTTCTGTACACCTATTTAAACAGCTGAAATAAAAAATAGTGATAGTACCAAATACCTAGTATGAATGTGAAGAAACCACATATCTTACACAATGCTGGTGGAAATGTAAAATGGTACAGCCACTCTAAAAAACTAATGCTTTTAAGAAACACATACAGCCCAACAATAAAATTTCTATGCATTTATTCCAGAGAAATGAAAACCTGTTTAAACTCGTTTACACCATTGTTCATAACTGATATATTTGGAACAACAGCAAACTAGAAACAATGAAAATGTGACTATTTTGTGAATAGAAATATGAATGGTTAAACATACTGGGGCACATCCTTACACCAAAACAATACTGAGGAATAAAAAGGAACAAACTATTGATATATTAAAAAACTTAGATGGACATCAAGAGTTATTATCCTGAGTGAAAAAAAAATCTAAAAAAAGTATCATACTGTATCATTAAATTTTTTTTCTTTGTGTCTGGTTTCTTTCATTTAGCATGTTTATTATTATTATATTTTAATTAGAGAAGCTGTAGGTTTACATGAAAGTCACATAAAAATACAGCATCCCCATATACTCCCTTATCATTGACACTCTGCACTAGTGTGGTACCTTTGTTACAGTTGATGAAAGAACATTAAAATAGTACTATAAACTATAAATGATAGTTCACATTAGGTATATTTTTCCCATATACCACCCTATTATTAACAACTTGTAATAGTAATGTACATTTGCTACAGTTCAAAAAAGGACATTCTTGCTTTGTACTATTCACCACAGACATCATCCACCACAGGGTTCACTATGTTATACATTCCAATATTTCATCCTCTAGCTTTCCCTTTAGTAGCATACATGGCCCCAAACCACCCCTCTCATCCACATTCACACACACAATTCAACACTTAATTATATTTACAGTAATGCATTACCACCACCTCTATCAAGTTTCAAACATTTACAATCAACCTAAATAGAAGTTCTGTACAAATTAAACATCAGCACTCCATTCTCTATCCCCAGTCTATCCCATTAACCTATATTCTATATTCTAACTCTATCATAATTAGTTTATGTCAGTGAGATCATACAATATTTGTCCTTTTATGTCTGGCTTATTTCACTCTGCATTATGTCCTCAAGGTTCATCCATGTGGATGCATGCATCAGGGCTTCATGTTCCACTGTATGTATATATCACTTTCGCTTATCCATTTATTGGCTGATGGACACTTGGGTTGCTTCCACCTTTTGGTGATTGTGAATAATGATGCTATGAACATTGGTGTGCAAATATGTTTGGGTCCCTGATTTCAATTATTCTGGGTAGATACCTAGTGGCGGGATTCCCAGGTCATATTGTAATTCTACATTTAGTTTCTCTTTAGCTTCTTGAGGAACCGCCAAACTGTCTTCCACAGCAGCTACATCATTTTACATTCCCACCAGCAATGAATGAGTTTTCCTATTGCTCCACATCCTCTCCAACACTTGCAATTTTCTGTTTTTTTTTTAATTAATAGTAACCATTCTAGTGGTTTTGATTTGTGTATGATTACATTTCTACAGCTCTCTTGGAATGACAAAATAATAACAATAGAATACACATTAGCTGGTTGCTAGGGATTAGGGATGGTGAGGTTACAGGTGCGGGCAATACTAAAAAGGAGGTAGCACGAGGGAGAACTTAATGGTGATGGAATAGTTCTGTATCTCGAATGAGGTGATGGTTATATGTATCTACACAAGTGATAAAAGGGCACAGAATTTTATATACACCTTATATTAATGTTCATTTCCTGATTTTTCTATTGTATAATAGTTACATAAGATAATCAAAGGGGTAAACTAGGTGAAGGGTACGTGGGACCTCTCTGTACTATCTTTGCAATTTCCTTTAAATCTAGAATTATTTCAAGATAAAAACTTTTTAAAATGTATAAATTTCTACAGATTTGTATCTTGTTTTCTCAACATAGTGTAGTACTGTTAGTACTGTTTAAATTTTAGGTAAAATTTACATTAAGCCTATTTTATTTGTATTTTATGTATTTGAATTGGTTTTCATCTAATTGTGGTTTGGTGTTTCTAGTGAGTTACCCTCCTTGAATACTTCAGTAATTTGGGAGGTAGTATATCTGAAATGATTTCACAATTAGTATCTATCTAAATATATCAAAGTCATCAAAATATTACCGTAGTGAGAGACTTTTCACCATAAGTATTATCTTGTGCACGGCTCCAATTGTCTGCAACTTGAGGAGACTTTAAATTTATAGGGTCTGGAAATAATACTTTAAAATGAGAGAAGATGAGAAATATTATTGACAAGGATAATGAGGCAACTTCCAATTTTATGACCATCCCTACCAAAAGTAACTGATGGATATTCTACTCACTTCTTTTCTCCACCCTTTCTGCCATATTTCCAAATTATAACATGGACACAAGTATTGTATATTCTTTACATCAAAGCCCTTTAATTACTGCTTATAAGCAAAGGTTAAAAAGTAAACACATTAAATTAAGAGGGAAAAGCAAACTAGAAAGAATTTCTTTTCAGAAATAGTAGAAAACACAAAAACCTCTCAATTCAAAGTTCATAATTCTTGGAAATTTTTAGCTTTATTCAATATATGAGTCAAAAGGCTATGTTTTACTTACCAGGTTATATTAAAATTCTATTAATATAACCTAGAAAATGGAATTTCATAAACTTGCACAAAAATAATACCTTTTTCACCTAAACTTATGGCTTGCTCAACTGCAAAATGACATCGTCTGCTTGGAGTCCTGTCAAAAAGAGACCAGAAAATAACTCACTTTAAGTTAAAGAAAAAAAAGTTAAGATGTTAAAGCCTAGAACTAACACACCCCAAGTCCAGAGTTATCTTGATAACTGAGAATAGATCTAATCTGACACATGCATAGCTTAGACTTTAATCTACAAGTCACCTATACCTCCTACTGCCATTTCCTTACATACGTTCTATGACTAAGCATGTAATCAGTTTGTGCAAGCTCAGTATTAAATCACCTCTAATGACATCATCTGAGGCCACTGTCCTCATTATCCTAAACCTTGTCCATCTTTTTCGCTAATAAAACTATCAAAATTACTGCAGTGGGAGGAGACAGATTTTGGGCCAGTAGGCCATCTATTCTGCTACATGAAAAAAAAAATTATGTTAAAGGACCTGGGGATCTGAGTATTTAATCTTTAAGTTCCAAAGGTTCCAATAGGAAATCTGAAGGACTGAGGGTTCGGTTTGCTATATGTAAATATGTAAACTTTTCTTATAACACAAGTATCCACAGCATAAGTAGAACACAAACACCCTCTTACTTTCTGGGAGTATTTCTATTTTAATGTATAAATTACAAAAGAAGAAATATTGTCCTATGGACATTTTGAGTCAATTGAAAAGTCATTTTGACTGTGAAAGGATCAGTCATTTAAAATTAACTGAGAATGACATTCAATAGAAAATAAATCTCCATATTCAACAAACAAAGCATTATGAAAATCTCCATAACACAAACAAGAAAGAATAACTGGAACGAAACAAGCAAGGATGCAAGAGTTGACACATACTTTCTAAAAACTGGGGACAAATACAGATTTCTCTAAAACCCAGATCTGAAGTCCTGAAGGGCTCATCTAACAATTCTTCAATATGACTATTAAACACAGAGGGCACAGACACGGAAGCCAAGATATTACCATGCAGACCCAATTCTATAATACAGAACAGTATGTGTGCGCATGTGGATGTGCACCCATGTGCTTACCTAAAAAAAAATCATCTAGACAAGTCCTCTGTACTATTTGCCAATGTAGAACCAACAATGATAATTATCACTTATTATTACATGACTAAGTCTCCAGCACCCAGCTCTGTTAGATACATCTCATTTCCAAACCCACACCCTAAGAGAACTTTACATGAGGAGTTGTTAAGGAATGAAGCAAATGGCAGCAGACCCACTCTGTCCTTTCAATTGTATGCTTCAACAAGAGTTACGTGGGATACCATGAACTTCACTCAAAGATGAATAAGAAGCAAAAAGGAGCCACCCTAGGACTTACCAAAATTGACTTGAAAAGAAAGAAAAAACTTAAAACAGAGCAACTGTCAAGCTAGAAGATTGACTTAAATATTGGTTCCCTCCAGCCCAAATACTTTCACAAGTACAATCACAAGTCCTCAAGAAATGGATAATCTGATGTTATTTGAACTTTTTCATAGGAGTGAGAAAGGCAAGAAACTTCCAAATTTTTTGCTATGGTATAATAACAAAGACACCAAAACTTGGAAACAATCCTGAGAAATAAAAACAATCAACCTGCAGACCATTAACTTACTCCCAAATGTTGATTAAAATATTAATAAAATATTATTCAATGAGTTCCTGAAGCACATAAAAACACACAAAAATCAAAGAATATCAAGTTTTTCATTCTAAGTATTCAAGGCAGGTTTAATGCTACGTAATTAAATTTTTTTAATATGTGAAAGGAAAAAATGATTATTTCAATAAATGTTGAATAGGCACTGAATAAAAATGCAACATCTATACCTTTAACTAATAATCTTAAGAGAACAAGTATTGATAGATAATTCCTAAACTAGCTTAATCCAAATGACAGGAAGATGTTTAATTCAGTATGTCTGGTGTGAGGCATAAGAATCTACATTAAAAACACACCCCCAGGCACCAGGCTTTGGGAACCACTATTCTAGTCTCTCTAGTCATAGAAAACAATGAAACAAACAAAACACCTCTCATATATCCATTTACTATTCTAGCTCACTTTCTACAGCTCTTCTACCTTTTACCAAGCATCTTGAAAAAGATTCAGGTCCATTTACAGTGTCTATTTCTTCATTCACACTCAATACACTCCAACTTGTCTCTAGGTCAACTACACTGTCAAATGTAAGAATATAATAGTAGACATAGCCAGTAATAAATATCATACAAACATTGAAGTAAGTAATCTCTAGTGATAGAAAGAAAGTGTTTGCCTGGAAATGGAGGGAGGAGCTAGGAGGATCAGGAGGAAGGAATTACAAATTAGTATGAGGACTCTTCTGAAGGTTATATGTATCTTCATTATCTTGACTGTGGTGATGGCTTCCCCATGTATGATATAACAAAAATTATCTAATTCTATGCTTTACATACGTGCAGTTTATAATGTCAAATATACCTCAAATAAAGCTAGTTAAGACTAAACAAAAAAGATTAGCAATGAAGTTATAGCTTACAGAAGTAACTTAGAATTCCCAAAGAATAAAATATTTTAACACTTCTGACAACATTACTGGAATGTCAAAGGATTTACTTTAAATCCTAAACAGAAGACTGGTACTAACCAATAATAAAAATAAGTTTTTATGAAAATCATTGAAAGTATTACCTATTAAATACAAATTCTACATCCATCGGTTCAAAGTTATATGCTTTGTGAAATTCTGAATTTATTGTAAAAGTTATCTTTTCTTCATGAATCTGTAAAAACAACACAATTTAATGCTCACTGATTGTAATTAATTGATTTAATGTATACAGCAACATATCACAGATTTCATTCTACATACATGAGCTAAGATTTAGTTTTTTTTTAGATATCTGCAAAAATAACTGAAAAGAATAAATCATTATGCCATTAGATTAAACAAGCAGAGGAATTAGTCAATGTAGCCATCCTTCCTGACAAATGCTTGCTGAACTTCTATTTACCAGGCCAGGTAAGGAAGAGAAAGACTACTGACCCTGAGAGAAGTATAAACAAATAAATATAATACAAAGTGATACATACTACAGTAGACTTCCCCTTCTAGCAGAGGGGACTAAATATTCTTCGTAGCCATCCAGCTACAATTAGATTCAATTTTTGTTCTTCTCCTGGACTAGCAAGAAAGAAAGGAAATTTGTGAAGGCACACTGGAAGAAAAGTAGGTAGCAAGGAAGCAAAAATCTCTGAGCTTAAAGATAAAGCAGTGAGCAATTACACTCAATTAGTGTTTCCTGTATGTCAGGTGCCCTTATAAGAAATAGTCCTAGAAACTGAGACTTAAACAGGTTGAAGACAGCTGAACCTGAGACTACTGGACCAACAGATGAAAGCCTCCTTTTTCCCAGTAGAAAGAAATACAAATCCTTCAACAACAAAAAAGAACCCTCAATATAGACTCTTGGGTTGCCCAGGGATTAAGAACTACTAAAATGAAGTCATAATCACAAAAAAGACAAATCACACCAAAAAATCTTAAGGAATGAGAGTCAGCACAGTTAAAGACAAATATGTTTAGTTTCCAAGAGCATCAAACTGAAATGATAATTTTAAGAAATTAAAATAACAATGTATGACATGCTTAAAGGAAATTAAAGATTGAATGAAAAAATAAGCAAGCACAAGACACTGCCTAAAATGACCATATACAGTGCAGATACTGAAAAGATAATAAGGGAAAACTTAGATGAAATGGGCCAATTTCATGAAAATCACAAAATATCACAGCTCATTCAATGTGAAAAAATAATTTGAGCAGACCAATAATTATTAGGGAAATTTATGTCTTAATAGAAAACTCCCCAAAATGAAATCTGCAGGCTAAAATGTTTTCCTAGGAGAATTCTAACAAACATTTTAAAGAAGAATTAAAACAAATTCTACACACTCTCTTATGGAAAATAGGGGAGAACATTACCAAATCATTTTATCAGGCCAGTATTACTCTGATACCAAAGCCAGAACAAGGCAGTGCATAAAGAAAAACTATGGCAAGTAATATCTCTTGTAAAAACAGAAACAGGGCGGCTGCCGTGGCTCAGCAGGCAGAGCTCCGACCTGCCGGGATGGAGGTCTGGAGTTCGATCCCTGGTGCCTCCTGCCCATATGCAAATTAAAAAAAAAAAAACAGAAACAAAAGTCCTTAAAAACATTAACAAATAGAACCTAGTAATATACATGTTAATGCATATGCATATGAAAATACGTATGTGTGTGTACATACATATATATATAAAGATTTATACAGCATGACCCAGGGTCATTTTATTTTATTCCAAGAATGCAAGAGAAATCAATAATAAAACTCAATCAATGTAATACACTATATTAACAGGTGAAAGAAAAAATCACATGATTACATAAATTGATATATAAAAGCATTTGACAGAATTTAATATCCATTCTTGATAAAAACATTCAGGAAACTAGGAATAGAGGGGGACTTCCTGAACTTAATAAAAGACATCTAAGGAGAATCTACACCTAATATCTTATGTGATTCCTAGAAGAGAATAAAGAGGGAAAGGGTTAGAAAGAATATTTTTAGGAAATATTGGTGAAAAATTCCCAAATTTTATGAAAGACATGAATGTACAAATCTAAGAAGCTCAACAAACTTAGAATAAAGTCACATAAGTCCATACTGAGACATATTATAATAAAAAAGGCAAAACACAAAGACAAAGAGACTCTTGCATGCAATAAAAAGAAGTGACATCACAAATATAGGACCATCACTATTAAGAACCAATTTCTCATCAGAAACCATGAACACCAGAAGGCAGTGGGATGACATTTTTAAACTGCTGAAAGAAAAAGAATTGTTAAACAGGATTTCTATGTCTGGCAAAACCATCCTTCAAAAATGAAGATGAGGGCGAGCAACGGTGACTCAGTGGCAGAGCTCTTGCTTGCCATGCTGAGATCTGGGTTCGATTCCCAGTACCTGCCCATGTTAAAAAAAAAATGAAGGTGAAATTATTCACAGATAAAAGCTAAGAGATTTCCTTGCTATTAGACGTGATCAACAAGAAGTCATAATGGGAGTCCTTCAGACAAAAATGAAAGCACACTAAGCAATAATTCAAAGCCACAAGAAGAAATAAAGATCACTGGTAAAGGTGACTGAAGACAAAGGTAGATACAGAAGCCAGTATAACTGAAGTTTTGATTTATAACTCCTCTTTTTTTCCTATATGATTTAAAAGTCAAATGCATAAAGCAGTAATGGTAAATCTATATTGGTAGACACAATGTCCAAGATGTAAGTTGTGAAAATAATAACATAAGGTAGGAGAAACAGAGGAATATAGGAGGGATGGTATTATATACAACTGAAGCTAAATTGGTGTCAATTCAAACTAGATTGTTGTATATTTAAGTGGTTAAATGTAATCCCCAAAATAACCACTAAGAGACTAACTAAAAAATGAACAGTGCTTTTCCCAATCAAGGTGATGGAGT
The DNA here is from genome assembly GCA_004026745.1 of Myrmecophaga tridactyla. Taxonomy (NCBI): domain Eukaryota; kingdom Metazoa; phylum Chordata; class Mammalia; order Pilosa; family Myrmecophagidae; genus Myrmecophaga; species Myrmecophaga tridactyla. The sequence continues at coordinate 26,519 of PVIY010012199.1, forward strand.
GAGATGATTCAGATCTCTGTCTTCTCATGGAGACTTTGAACAACCAGCAGGAGCTGGTAGAAATATCTTTCAGATGACACTTAAAGGACTACAATAAAGGGCAAATGCAGAATCAAGAAAAAGGCCACTTTATGGGAGAAAGATCAAAGGTGATAGTGGAGCTATACAGAGAAGATAGGGTTTAACAAATTAGTATGATTGCCAAATCATTATACTGATATTTCTTTTAGTCTCCAGTACCTTAGGCAGCTAAAAGTAAGAACCTAAAATTGTGGAATTGTAACCCATTCCAAACTCTGAAATCTGTTCTATAACTAATTGTTGTGATGTAGTTTGGAAATTTATTGCTTTTTCGTATATACGTTATTTTTCACAAAAAGAAGGAGTATAACAGAAAAGTTAGGATTTAACAAATGGGTATGACTGCTGAATCATTATATGATATTTCTGTTGGTCTCCAGCGTCTTGGAGCAGCTAGAAGAAAAAATGAAAAATCGTGGAACTGTAACCCATAATAAACTTTAAAATCTGTTCTATAACTACCTGTTAAAATGTACTTGGAAATTTATTGCCTTTTTGTATATATGCTATATTTCACAATAAAAAAAGTTAAAGAAAAACCTAAAAAAGCAAAAGGCCACTTTAAAAGTGGTAGGAATCTTCTGGTGCCTGGCTATCCTTTCCCACCCTTTGCCAGTTCATCATGGAGTTGGCCCATGCTTCCAGTGCAAGGATGCCTGGACCCAGGTCCAGAGGGAGCAGAATAACCCTGGTGTATATACTGGAAGCCTGTAAGTCTGGCTCAACTTGTCTTGTGGTTGCATGAGGGATTTCCTGTATCAGAACTTGCCCTGTGTATAGACGGTGGTTTGCTGAGCTCTCCTACAGTAACGCTGTTGGAGAGCAGTCAAGTGGCTGCCTAGGGGAAGGGATTGCCAGTTGTAGGACATATAGTATAGTGTGTGGGACCATGAGGAAACTGTTTCTTAGGGAAAAGGGAGCATTTGTAATTGTGAAAAGGGGGAATTCCTATGGCCACATAAGTATGCTCAATACTAGAAGTATGAGCAGAAAGGATCAGGGAAGTCCTATATCTTGACTTGGAGTTAGTCTCCAAATGTAATGTATAAATGAGTCTAGAAGGGGAGAATTGCACAGACCAATCTGCAAACACTGGGAAAGGTGTTATATTTTTTCCTTTTTTTTTTTTTTTAGATCCTGGCATTCAAGGAAAGCTGTCTCATAAAATAAGTTGAATACAAGCTTAAGGAAAGCAATTTACTAGAAACAAGGGAAAACACATAAGACTGACTTCAGACTACTCAACAGACACCATGGAAACAAGAAGGTAAAGGTGTGATATTTTTAAGATCCTGAATGAGAAATGGTTTCAACCAAGAACTCTTTATCTAACTAAGTTATCCTTCAAAATGGAGGGAGAGATTAAAATCTTCAAAAGCAAAGAAAGATTGAGAGACCTAGTCAACAAGAGACCAATCCTACAAGAAATACTAAAAGGAGCCCTGTCAGCTGATTAAAAAAGACAGGAGAAGGAGGTCTGGAGGAGAGCACAGAATTGAAGAATATGAGTAAAGGTAATTTAAAGGAAAAGAGAAAGAGAGGGGAAATAATATACAGATCTGACAACTAAAACTAAAGGACAAGATGGTAGAATCAAGAACTGCTCTTACAGTAACTACTTTGAATGGACTAAACTTTCCAATTAAAAGATACAGACTGACAGAATGGATCAAAAAATAATCCATCTATATGCTATTTCCAAGAGATACATCTTAGACTCAAGGACACAGTTAGATTGAAAATGAAAGGATGGAAAAAGATCTTCTATGCAAGCTGTAGCCAAAAGAAAGCAGGAGTAGCTATACTAATATCAGACAAAATAGACTTTAAATGTAAAGACATCATAAGGGACAAAGAAGGACACTACATATTAATAAAAGGGACAATTCACCAGGAAGAAATGACAATCATAAATGTGTGTGCTCCCAATCAAGGAGATCCAAAGCACATGAGTCATATATTAGAAAAAATGAAAGGAGCTATAGACATATCAATAATAATAGGAAACTTCAGTACACTACTCTCTGCTATAGATAGAACAACCATATGGAGAATCAACAAGGAAACAGAGAACCTAAACAATAAGATAAATGAATTAGATCTAATAGACTTATATAGATCGTTGCATCCCCAAACACCAGGATACACATTCTTCTCCAGTGCACATGGAACGTTCTTCAGGATAGATGATATATTGGAACACAAACTGAGTCTCTATAAATTTAATAAGATTGAAATTATCAAAAGCACTTTCTCTGATCACAACAGAATAATACTTAGAATACTTAGAATTTAAGAACTTTGCTATCTGAATATGTAGATTTTTTCCTTGTTGCCTTAATTTTAAATTGGTTTATGAAACTTACTGTGCAAACACAGGCTTTACAATGATTATATGGATACTTTATTTAAATACACTTATGGTTACGCTAAGATATCCATTTTTGGTGGTTCTAAGTGTATTGCTTGTTTTCTTAAATAAAAAAAAAAACAACACCACGAAAAAGAAAAAAAGGAAAAACAGCTACGTGTTATCTTCCTTTTATTGGTGCGATGTAAAATAAAAGCAAACTTTTTATTTTGTAAGACTTGGGTTTAGTTTGCCCATGAGGAGAAGAGTTTGTCTAAACTTCTTACATTGGTTTACTGATTAGAATGTCCAGCGCTATTTCTACATAAAATTTAGGATTGCAAAAAGTATAAAGTGACATGCTAAACTAAATGGAATTACAACTTTAATAAGCACATTTTTATCAATAGTACTTATTTTCTATAGTTTGTCAGCGTAAATATAGTTTTCAAGATCCTCAGTTAACTTTAAATTTTAGACTAACATTGAGTTAATTAATGGATAATCCTGGGATACCTAAAAAAAAATGATAAGATAGAATACCAAAACATGGGTCACCAAATAGTTATATTTTTTGTTATAAAGGGCCTATATCTTTGGGTCATACAAATGAACATGTTTACTTTTTTTTGTATGCTGAATGGCAGGGTCACATTTCATTCTTTTTCCATGTGAGTATCCCATTATTGCAGCACCATTTGTTGAATTTTGTTTGCTTGTTTTTGGGGAAGTGCATGGACCAGGAATCGAACCCACATGCCAGGCGAGAATTCTACCACTGAACTACCCTTGCACCCCTGAACGTGTTTCCTTTTGCCACTAGAAATTATGTGCAAGTTATGTGCATGGCTGTAGAAGTTAATATCATGTATGCTGATGAGTTTTGCCAATCAGCTGATTTCCCTCCTAAGGCAAAGTTTAAGGTTTTCCCAGAGAATAAAAAAGCCAAGGGCAAAACTTGACTGTTAATAGCATGTTGCAGAAAGGTTAAGGGAGGTGAATTTTATCTACCTTGTCATATTATAATATCTGCATAGGATGAATCTGAAAAGAGGCAATGCAATTTGCTAAAAACCTGCCAAAGTTTGGGTAGTTTTGATGAGTTAATTCATTTAAAAACAGTTTTGTGGACTCTTTACTATCAAATGTTATATTAATGCAAGTATAGAACATGAATTCCCTCTGTTAAAATGACATATTGGTTTTGGACTACTCAGTCTGTATCCCTTAATGACAGGGATTCTATTTTTCTGTGCTCTGCGCTGCCTCTGTTATGATCTTGATTGTTAAAAACAAACAACAAAAGCTCCTTACTTTTCAAAGAGCTAAATTGTGTTATCTTCTTGTATGTTAAAATACTGAATTTTCATTTTCATCAGTATGTAGTTAATCTACAACCATTCACTGTTCACAGGGTTCCTATGATCCTATCTTAATCAAGTGATCAATTTGCTAGCTCTTTTGATTTTGCCTTCTGAATTAGTTTCCTATTGCTGCAGTAAGAAATTTCCACGAGCTTAGGGGCTTTAAAGAATACAAATTATCTTATGGTTCTGGAGAGCTGAAGTCCAAAATGGGGCTCACTAGGCTAACGTCAAGGTGTTGGCAAGGTCATGTTCCTTCTGGAGGCTCCAGAGAAAATCCTTTTCCTTGCCTTTTCCATCTTCTAGATACTGCCCACATTGCTTGGTTTCTGCTTACATGAACACTTCTCTGATTCCCCTACCTCTTTCTCTTATAAAATGTCTTGTGATTATATTGGGTACACAGGGATTATCCAGGATAATCTCTCCATCTCAAAATCCTTAAATTACTCAAATCTGCAAAGTACCTTTTGGCATGTAAAGGAACATATTCACAGATTTCCGGGATTTGTGGGCATCTTTGGGGCAGTGGGTATTATTCTGCCTAGTATACCTTCCCAAGATCATATTTTAAATTCAGAGAAGTAACATCTTGAGATGTCTATTGTATACAAAAATTCTTTGAGAGTCCAGAAAGCCCATAGAAATTTACAATTCAAAACTTAAAAAAATTTTTAAAGGGTTCTTTAACCTTTTATAAAAAAAGAGGAATAACAAAAATATGTGGATGTTTTGACAGGTTCCATATTTCTTAATTAACTCAGTCATACTTTAAGAGCCACATGGGGAAAGCTGTCAAATCAAATGAGTTCAGTCTTCCTTCGATAAATTCTGTATAGGTTAAGTGTTGTTAATGTAAATATTTCAGATGATACACTTACAGGATAAATTGGAAGACCCTAGAGATTTATTAATGCCCTCCCTACCCAAAATATGCTCATACCCTCAGGGGAAACAGTGATCAAATCCTTAAGAAATTACTATGCATAGTACTCCAACAGAGAATTGTATTCTTCTCCATTCTGAGACTATGGGTTACTGTAACAATAATCACAACTATTCAGCAGCCTCATGTCCAGGTGATTTCTGCTGTCCTTTGATGCCTACCTGTGAGTTTACTCGAGCTGCAGGCTCAACAAATGACATCATTAGCATTTACAGAAGGCCCTATACCAGATACTTTTTTTTTTTTTTAATTTGCATATGGGCAGGAGGCACCAGGGATCGAACTCCAGACCTCCAGCACGGCAGGTTGGAGCTCTGCCTGCTGAGCCACAGCAGCCGCCCAGTATACTAGATACTTTTAACTACTGATATTCCAAGGGTTAGACCCATGAGCACAAGGTTCAGAGCTTAAAACTGACAACACCTAGATAATTGCCAGCTTGTTAAAAGTGAACTGAATCAAGGGTACATGGGTGGTTCAGTGGTAGAATGCTTGCCTGCCATGTGGAAGACCCAGCTTTGATTCCTGGACCATGCACCCAAAAAAGAAGAAGAAAAAAAAAATGACTGAATCAGAATTTCTTGGACTCTTCATGAAAGCAGAAAACTGAAGCAAGACTCAACAAAATAAGCAGTAATAACATAGGACTGAATGAATTGATGAGAAAAATTAAAGTAGTTTTATTTTGGAATACTGTTGCTATTGTTCTGTATATATATATATATTTTTTTTTTTACATGGACAGGCACCGGGAAACGAACCCGGTGGCATGGCAGGCAAGAACTCTGCCTACTGAGCTACCATGGCCTGCCCTGTTGCTATCGTTTTTAAAATATATTTTCTGATGCATGTATGAGGTAGTCCATGTTCTTTCTTATTGTTATATCTCTAATTCTCAATTTAGTTGACTATGCTTTTGCAACTTGAAATGAAAAGTTTTAAGTGATATCTAATTCTCACTGACCTCTCAGAATTCTGAAACAAATATTTTTACTGTGTTTCATGACTTTCCATGGCAAGATGGGCATCTATACAGATTCAATAAAATCTGTCCTCCTCCTTGCCAGGATATAATCACACAAACTGATTATGAAATTAAGCCTGAATCAAACATTTTTCTCCTAGGTTTTTACACAAATGAAATAAAAACATTTGTTCTCACAAAGGCCTGTACACAAATATTCATGGAAGCTTAATTTTTAATAACCAAAAATAAAACAACCCAATACCCATCAACAAGTGAATAGGTAAGCAAATTGTGGTATATCCCTCTATGGAAAACCACTCAGCAATAAAAATGAACTACTGATACATATACAACATTGATGAATCCTAAAATCATAATAAAGCAAAGTAAAGTACATACAATAGGATTTTATTTATAGAAAATTTTAGAAAATATAAACTGATCTACAGTAACAGAAAGTAGATCGGTGATTGCTTAGGAATAGGAGTGGAGAGAGGGATATATTTCAAAGGGATACAAGGTAAATATTGGGGGTGATGGCTGTTTGTATGGATGGTTTTATGGGTATATATATACATATATATATTAAAACTGATCAATGTTACACTTTGAATATGAGCAGTTCATTGTACTTCAATTAAACCTCAATATTTAAATAATATGAATCTGTTCTTGTAGGATTTCTTAGATATCAGATTACTTGATGCATAAAAATTATTCAAAATTTCACTTTATAGCAAAATTTTCTATAAGAAGCAAATGCCTAATGACAGCCTACTTATCTATGTCTGTGTGCCTAGACATATAAAATTAGCAACATTTCCTCCCATACTTTGCAACTTTCAACACCTAGGAACAATTAACATGATATCTCATCTTTTGATTACCCTGATGCATTAAATACAACTAAATTAGTATAGAATATTTGCTTACCTCATAAATATAGACATTGTACTCAATCACATGTTCTCTATGTGCCTGACTTCTTAAAATCACTTTATCACCTAGTTAAGAAAATCACCACATATAAAATTACTATAAAATCTCAGATCCTGATATTGTACTATAAAATTAAAAAATTGAAGGACTGGATCAGACAAAAATTTTGTTGTGATCAGCTGCCTAAATACAAATGTGACAAGAGAAATATGCTGAAAAAATGTTGTGTATTAAGGATGTCTGCGTTTCTTTCTTGTAATTTTTTTTAATTAATAAAAAAAAAAGTGAAAAAAAATGTTGTGTAACTCTAACCCAACAGAAGAAAAAGAAACATTGTGAATTTGGTACTTCCAGATTTAAAACATAATAGTTGTGCTTTCAATCTAATTTCTGCTATTCAAGCTACTAAATTAACATGTCATGTAACAAACACACCTGGATGCAGAGATAGCCTATTGTCAGTTAATCCTGGGACCTCTAAAACCAAGAAATTCCCATTCTTTTTTAAAATAACTCCACTCATATTGAACTTCTTCATTTCCATTTGTTCATGAATCTCCTCAAGCCATAGCAAAGTTGAAAATCTCTCTTTGTAGTTTGACATGCTCAAAAGCTGAAAAGACAACATCAGGAAGTCAGGGAAAGTAGAATAGCATGTCATTGATACGCCAAGAAATTTTAAAGTATTTCATTTGCTGCACATAACCCCCAACCACCACCACTACATGAGGCAACTTAAGATTATCATTTATGAACTCAGTTATAAAATTCTCTAGTAATGCCATAATTCAATGATTCCAGGAACTGTGGGGGCATAAGAACTCCACCTTACATGTGAAAGTGCCCCATATTCCTCAAGCTGGGAGATATATATTTTCCCTGATTCTAAATCCCTTTTACTATTATCACTGGTCCCTGTGCCCCACTGTTCCTATTTGTTTTTATTCTGGTTGTCCAAGCTCACTTAGAAAGAAGCAAGCTTGGCTTTTACAAGTATCCATAAAAAGAACAGTGCCACACACTGTTACCTCACAGAATGTTGATGTGGACTAAATGAGTAACAAACATGGAAGTACTTTGGAAACTTGAGTTTTATACTAACATTCAGTTGTTTTTAAAATATCATCAGCATTACTGCCAGGCAAGGAATATTTGTTTCTTCTAGTTAATTCTACTAGTATCAGACCTCAGTGATTTCTGTATTCATGAGAGATCTTCCAATCATCAACATCATCATCTTAATCATTATTATAGTAGTTAACATTTACTGAATATTTACTGAGGGCCAGGCACTTGTTAACTCAGGGGTTAAATACTATCATCCCCATCTTACAAGTGAGGAAAGTGAGATACAATTGGCCTTAGAGTTATTTCCTAATAGTCTTCTGTTGTGGCCTTAAGTCAGGATCTAAAATCACTCTTCAAGACTACTGTAAGAATTTTTATCAAATCTCCCTCCTAGGAAATGTGCCAGACCCTTCCCCATTCCTTCTCCACACTGCTGCCTTCTCCACACTGCTGCCTTCCCCCAAAGCAACTCTTCCACCAAAAAAAATCTGACAGTGTTAATATCCTAGGAGATGAAGGGTCTGAAACCCATTCAAACTCCTTTGCACGGTTTCGAGGCTCCTTAAAGATCTTGTTTCCTCCATCTTTTCAGTCTCACCTCCTGCCACCTCTATGATTTTACACTTGTGTCCAAAACAACCACACACTACTTTTAGTTCCCCCAAATGTCATGCTCTTACACATTTCTCTCTTTACCTATACCTGATATTCCTTTTGTATGCAACATAGCTTCCCCTTGGTCTCACTGACCAACTTTTACTCGTTGTTCAAGAATGACAACAAGCTTTGGGGAGTTGACCATCTCCTGCTTTATTCTTTTAATCCCTGCTATTATAGCTCCTACCACAATATGCAGCACCATATTCTGCCCCCTCCCCCTACCTCCAATGTCCCTTGAGTTCCAGTTCTGGCTCTTAGTCATCCATCTCTGTAACCCTAGTCTTTGGCAGCCAGGAGAAACTGCACACACAGACATCCCCATCATTTGCACAGTAGGTTCAAAGACAATCCTTTTATGATGCTAGAGACCCTTCTACTTCATTTTACTTCTGGGCCTTCTTCCTTTTCTCTGTTGTATTTCCAACTTCTCCCTCTATTTACTCATGTCCTCAGCCTAAAATTAAAAAGGCTCAAATTTCTCTTTCAGAAAATCCGTGTGTGCCTTCCTAGAAGACAGACTACATATGGGCAACAAAAGAAGAATCTGAATTTCCTGTGAAACCTTCCTCTTGTCTAGAAAGTATGCTCCCTAACTTTTAATTTCTACTAAGAAATAGAATAAAACCTGTTCCCAAGGTAACAGAGGAAAGTAAGAAATTGTTGAATGTTTTACCTTATTATACCTACCCTCAATGGACTAAGACCAATGACAGGATAACACCTGTCCTGAGGGGAGCAATTGAGGGCCCAAAATACTTTCACTCAAAAGCGGTTGCCTAATTAATTCAATGCAATCCCTATCAAAATCCCAGAAGGCTGTTTTGCACAAAATGACAACTTGATCATAAAATTCAAATGGAAAGGCAAATGACCCAGAATAGCCAAAAAAACTCGAAAAAGAAGAATCAAATTGGAGGACTGACACTTTTTGATTTCTAAACTTACCACAAATATAAAGTAATCAAGAGAGGATAGTGCTGGCATAAGGAGAGACATATAGGTCAATGCAACAGAAATGAGTCCACAAATAAAACCAAATGCTTACAATATCAAATGATTTTCAACAAAGCTGCCAAGACAACTTAACTTTTTTATTGTATAGTATAACATATATACAAAGCAAAGAAATAAAAAAGCGATAATTTTCAAAGCATTCTTCAACAAGTGGTTACAGGACAGATTCCAGAGTTTCTCATGGGCTACCATTTGATCCTTTCATATTTTTCCTTCTAGCTGCTCCAGAATATAGGAGGCTAGAGGGCTTAAATACTTTTTTATCATCACAATCGACTTTTTTTTCCTTCTTTTTTGTGAACAATAACACATATACAAAAAAGCTATAAATTTCAAAGCACAGCACCACAATTAGTTGTAGAACATATTTCAGACTTTGACATGGGTTACAATTTCACAATTTTAGGTTTTTACTTCTAGCTGCTCTAAAATACTGGAGACTAAAATTTAATCATCCAGCATTCATATTCATTTGTTAAGTCTTATCTTCTATGTATAGTTCAACCATCACCTTTGATCTTTCCATACCTCTCTTTGGGGTTGTTTGGGCTATGGCAATTCTACATTTTTGCTATCGGAAGGATCTGTCACTAATATGGGGTAGGGAGATGGAATTATCTGATGCTCTGGAGAGACTGGGTTAGGTTTCAGGACTTATCTGGACCAGGGACCCATCTGGAGGTTGTAGGTTTCAGGAAAGTTACTCTAGTGCCTGGAACCCTTGTGGAATCTTATATATTGCCCTAGGTGTTCTTTAGGATTGGCTGGAATGGTCCTGGTTGGGGGTTGGCAGGTTATGGTAGGTAGCAAGGTCTACTTGAAACTTGCATAAGAGAGGCTCCAGAGTAGCCTCTCGACTCTATTTGAACTCTCTCTGCCACTGATACTTTATTAATTACACTTCTTTTCCCCGTTTTGGTCAGGATGAAATTGTTGATCCCATGGTGCTAGGTCTGGATTCATCCCTGGGAGTCCTCTCCCACGTCGCCAGGGAGACTTTCACCCCTGGATGTCATGTCCCATGTAGTAGGGAGGGCAACGATTTCACTTGCAGAGTTGGACTTAGAGAGACTGAGGCCACATCTGAGCAACAACAGAGGTCCTCCAGAAGTAACTCTTTGGTATGCCTATAGGTAGGCTAAGCTTCTCCGCTACCTACATAAGTTCACAAGAGTAAACCTCATGATTAAGGGCGTAGCATATTGATTTGTGTATCCCTAAAGTTTGACACAGTATCAGGGGATTCCCTGATGGTAAGGTTTAACAGTCTCATAGTCTTTCTCCCCTTCCTCTGGGGACTTTGCCAATACTTTTTGATTATCTGCTTGATATACTCTAGGATGTTTCCAGGCATTACAATAATCTATACAGGATTAAAGGACCTCTTTCCTATTCTGTGCTTCCTGTGTTCTAGTTGTTCAAATAAGCTATACAGATAGGTTGAATTAGATTATGTGCTACAGAAAATTTCAGTTCCAGATCAAATAAACCTTTCTTCCATTGGTCTCAAAGAGTATGTGTGGTTCTAAAATATAGCCACTGTCTTCCTTACCCCTATGTCCTGAATTATTTTAACCTCAACCTATTCAACTTCATTCTTATCTCTAAATATCAGGTTATATATATATATATATATATATATATAAAACAGCCTCTCAAAATCTAGAAATAATAGTCACCATTCTGGACTTAATGTATCTGCTTTAAAAGTTCCAACTTTCTGCCTCTCAGTTCCTCGGCCTCTACAACCAGGGCTGCCAAATGTGGTGCAGAAGGCTCTCCTGGGTCAGCCACACTCCTGAATTGCCACCTCAGTCACCCTCTTGTCCCTTCTCTAACTTTTTTGTGAAGCAGGGCTAATCTTGAGCTACTCTACTTGGTCATCATCCTGGAAGTCCCCCAAGACAACTTAATAGGAAAAAAGAGAGTATTTTTAACATACAGTACTGGGACATGTGGATACATATCTGGAAAAGAATGAAACTGGATACCTTGCTTATACCATACACATAAATTAACTGAAAATGGATAACATACTGTGCTGGTTTGAATCTGTTGTGCACCCAGAAAAGACACAGTCTTTAATCCTCATTTAATATTCCTGTATGGGATCTCTTTGTTTCCATAGAGATATGACCCACTCAATTGTGGGTCATTTTGGAAAAAGCTTTAGAGCCAACAGAACCCACACAGACTGAGACCTTTGGAAATGTACAAAGAAAATGCCCCCAAGGAACCTGATGAAGAAGCTTGGAGAGAAAGCTAGTAGACATCACCATGTGCCTTTCAAACGGAGAGAGAAACCCCACATGTCATTAGCCTTCTTGAGGCAAGGTACCTTTCCCTGGATGCCTTAGTTTGGACATTTTTATAGCCTTGCCTTAATTTGGACATTTTCATGACCTTAGAAGTATAAACTTGTAACTTAATAAATTCCCTTTTCAAAAACTGTTCCATTTCTGGTATACTGCATTATGGAAGCTTACAAACTAAAAAACATACCAAAGTGGAAGTGCTAAAACTCTTAGGAAAAAAACGTAGGCATGAATCTTCATGATCTTGGATTAGGCAACTGTCTTCTAGACAAGACACCAAAAGCACAATGCACACACACACAAACGGAAATATTGTTCTTGATCAAAATTCAAAACTTTTGTATTTCAAAAGACAGCATAAAAAGTCAAAAGATAATTCACTCAAGACTGGGAGAATATATTTACAAATCATGTAACTGATGAAGGACTTACATCCAGAATATAGGAAAAGCTATTACAATTCAATTATACGAAGGCAAACAACCAACTTTTTAAAAAAGAAAAAAGATTTGAAGAGAAATTTATGCAAAGAAGAAGCACACATAGTTAATAAGCACATGGACAGGCACTCAATATCAGTTGTCAAGGAAATGAAAATTAAATCCATAGGGAGATGATACTTCACACACACAAGAATGGCTATCATCAACAAGATGGACAATAAATGTGTTTGTCAGGATGTGGAGAAACTGGAACATTCATACATTGCTGGTAGGAATGTAAAATAGTGCAGCTACTTAGGTAAACAGTTTGACAGTTTCTTCAACAGTTAAATGTAAATTTACCATGCAGCTGTGCGATTCCACTTCTAAATATCTACTCAGGAGAAATAAAAACATATGGGCACAGAGATTTTGACATAAATGATTTTATCACCATTATCCATAATAGGCCTAAAGTGGAGACAACACAAATGTCCATCAACTGGTGAATGAATAAATAAAATTGGGCATAAAATAAAAAACAAACTATTATAAATGATACAACATGGATGAACCTCAAAAACTTTATGCTAAGTAAAAGAAGCCAGGCACGAAAGACTACATATCATATGATTGCTCTTATGCAACATGTCCATAAAAGACAAATCTATAGAAACAGAAAGCACATTACTGGTTAGTTGGAGCTAATAGCAGGAATACAGATTGAATACAAATGGCCGTGAAGGATATTTTTGGTGTTATGGAAAGGTTCTAAAACAGGACTGTGGTGATGGTTGCATATTCTGCAAATTTACTAAAAATCAGTGAACTGTCCATTTAAAATGGGTGAATTAACGATATGTAATTTATATCTCAATAAAGTGCAAATAATTTCCTGGTGTAGCTGAGAGTGACTAGGTTGGAGGCAAAAGTTACTGCCTATTTTTTTCCTCTATCGCTATTCTTCAAAAGACCTGGTGAAGTGAACTATTAGGGTCACTGATGATGCCCACTTCCTGTCGTGGCTGCAAAATAGAGCAATGTGAAAAATACGTGAGCATGTAATTTCAAAGGCATAAACAAACTCCTTTGGCCAATTTTTATTTTTTTCCTCAAATTCCCAGCTATCAAAAAATAAACCAAATAAGATCTCAATCTGAGAAAGGAGGCCTCTCTACTTTCGACAGATCAAAAAACAAGTCTTAAAAAGAAAAGTAAAGTATTTCATTCATATACAATCACAAACACAATTTTCCTACCTCTGCAAGTAATGGCTGAAAAATCAGTACATCAACGTTTCGTTCCACACACTTTTTAAGTGTCTCTGGGATGCAATAATGTGGAAGAAAACTTGGAGGTGCTCTTCTTGAATGCCTTTAAAAAACAAACAAACAGAAGTTTAAAGCAATTCTTTTTGTTTTTTTTGTTTTGTTTTGTTTTGCATGGGCAGGCGATGGGAATCGAATCCGGGTCTCTGGCATCAAAGCAATTCTTAATTGTCAAGAACTAGTCTTTCTACCAGACAATTTTATTTAAATATCTTTTCCATATTTTAAAGCCCCAATTTTATTTGCTAACCAAACAGTAAGTGATATGTATAAATGCTGATATAAGTCAGTACCATTGCAACTTTTATTTCAGCTTGGCAAAAATCTTTCAAACAAGATCGTGCCTTCTTTCTGAGAAGATAAGCTAGCTGTAGCGTGCATGAATGGGTATGGCTAGAGACAAAGACAGGTGTTAGATTTTATCCCTCTGTTCCCTCGAGATATCAACACTTATAGTAGTCAATTACACTGTGATTTGAAAAGGAAGATGTGGAGCCCAGGGCTTATTCTAACTTGAGCCTCTTCACATTGTTCTAAGAAGTGGCTCATGGGACTGTCTTGCTCTCTACACAATCTCTAAAACAGTACCTGGCAGATATGGGCACTTAATAAATTATATGCCAAAAAATATACATCAGGAGGAGGGGTGTATAGGTAGTTCAGTGGTAGGGGTCTCGCCTGCCATGCAGGAGACCCGGGTTCAATTCCAGGCCCAATCACTTCCCAAACAAACAAAAGAGTAAACAAATAAACAAACAAAAAATTCAACAAATGGTGCTGCAATAACGGGATAGTCACATGGAAAAATAATGAAATGTGTCCCCACCATACAGCACACAAAAAATGAATATATAGATATATACACTAGGAAAAAGTGAGAAATAACATTAAAAAGACTCAAATCCCAGCTCCACCATGTTTCAGCCTTCAGGCGCTAAAATTTTTAACCATACAACCCACTCCCCAGGAGTGTGTTGAGTAATAACGGATGAAGGCAGAGTCCATTGCCCACCATGGGGCAAATACCCATTACAAGTCAGTTTCTTTATAACAAGGAAAACAGCCAAGCAAACAGACGACATACCAAGAAAGATACACTCTTAGTTTATATTTACTGTCTTATTTTAGTTACAATACCTTCTTGGTCTGGCCCCGAGTATAACATATTCTGCAGGAAATGACATCTGGGGACTTTCAGGCCTTTTCTGAGAATATGGTTCTGTGACAGCTATTAGTGACTCTTCAGCACTTACTACATTTACTTCAACGTATCGTCCAATTGTGAAATTCGAAAAACGAAGCAAAAGAAGCTCCTTGCAGTGACCAAGATTTCTTGGAAAAACAAAGGAATAAAATTTATCTTTAAGCATAAATAAAATAGAAAAAAGAAACATAATTTCACTTAGGAGCAAAGAGGAAAATTGCATAGTTAACAGTGATTCTGAGCACTATTTGATCTTTCATTTTATAGAAGGGAAATACAGACTTCCTAAATAGGCGATTAATATTTTCCCAAGAGCAAATAAAGCACCTAAAGTTGTCTTTTCTGTAATTAAAAAACTTACAAACAAAAGGAAAAACAGATTCAATATCCCAAAGTCTAAAGTAGAATGTGTAGCATGTTGAAAAATTACAACACAGCTGTTTTTACTTTTTCCTGATTTCTTGCTTTTGTTTAACCATGACCATAGAGTATATATATAATTGTCTGTTCTTCTCTTTTTCACTTACTTCAAAAGTGTTTTTTATGCAGTCATAAATGTTTTTAAAATTTACTTATTAAAAATTCAGAAATGGATAGCACAATACTACCTAACTGTAATACAATAATGTTAGTACGCTGAATGAAACTGAATGCGAGAATGATAGAGGGAGGAAGGCGGGGGGTACAAGTGAAATCAGAAGGAAAGACAGATGATAAAGACTGAGACAGCATAATCTAGGAATGCCTAGAGTACACAATGATAGTGGTTAAATGTACAAATTAAAAAATGTTTTTGCATGAGGAAAAAGAAAGGAATGTCAGTATTGCAGGGTGTTGAATATAGATGGTAATTCATATTTTAAAACAACTTATGTGTAAGACTAAAGCAAAAAATTTTTATTTTGGTACAAAATTTACAATTTGACTAGTGCATTTCCTAATATAACTTATGTGGACGGTTTAATTGAACACCATAAGTGCATGGAACCTTGAGTAGGGCATGAGATTTTGTAGGTTTGTCCAGAGTGATGCCCCGATAAATCCCAGAGTGATTTGAGCATTGAATGAAATAGTATTTGCAAAGTCCCCTTAGGGGAATGATGAGAAAGAGGGAAAATTCAACTTCCCCATGTGGAGAGTTCCTGATATTCTCACAAGCAGTGGGGACAACCAAAGCAATAGGCCGAACCCTCAATCCTGGGGTTTGTTCTTATGAAATTTATCCCCACAAAGGACAGGCTAAACGTACTTAAAATTAGGCCTAAGAGTCACCCCTAGAGAACCACTTTTGTTGCTCAGATGTGGCCTCTCTCTCTCAGCCATCATGACAAGCAAACTCACTACCCTCCCCCTCTCTATGTGGGACATGACTCCCAGGGGTGGAAACCTTTCTGGCAACAGGGGACAGAAATCTTAGAATGAGCTGGAACTCAGCATCAAAGGATTGAGAAAATCTTCTACACCAAAAGGGGGAAGAGTGAAATGAGACAAAATAAAGTGTCAATGGCTGAGAGATTTCAGAGTCAAGAGGTTATCCTGAAGGTTATTCTTATGCATTATATAGATATGACTTTTTTAGTTAAGGTATATTGGAGAGGCTGGAGGGAAGTGCCTGAAACTGTAGAGCTGTGTTCCAGTAGCCATGTTTCTTGAAGATGATTGTATAATGATATAGCTTTTGCAATGTGACTGTGTGATTGTGAAAACCTTGTGTCTGAGGCTCCTTTTGTCTACGGTATGGACAGATGAGTAAAACATATGGATTAAAAATAAGTAAATAATAGGGGGAACAAATGTTAAAATAAATTTAGTAGATTGAAATGCTAGTGATCAATGAAAGGAAGTGGTAAAAGGGTATAGAAAAAAATAGGGGAAACAAAGCTAAAACATATGGATAGATGGAAATGCTAGTAGTCAATGAGAGGGAGGGGTAAGGGGTATGGTGTGTATGAGTTTTTTTCTCTTTTCTTTTTATTTCTTTTTCTGAATTGATGCAAATGTTCTAAGAAATGATCTTGGTGATGAATATATAACTATATGATGATATTGTGAGTTATTGATTATATACCAAGAATGGAATGATGATATGGTAAGAATGTTGATGTTCGTATGTTGTCATGTTTAAAAAAAATTAAAAAATTAAATAAAAAGAAAAAAATTACTTATTAAATCTCCCAGGAGCCAGATATCATGTCCCCTTTTATCTTTATGTCAAGCTGTACTGTAACTACTGATTTACCAGTCTGCATCCCATGCCCCCTACCACTTCCTGAAAAACTGGACCTGTGCCCTCTAGCTCTATGTCTCAGGGTCTGGGTTTTAGTAGATAAGTGAGAATCATATGACCCAAAGTTTCCCCCACTGAGTTCATGGGAATCTTGTTGGAATCTTGGTCTAAATATCTCTTACCTCATGCATTTGCAAGCTCCCCTTCCTCTCATTCTATAAGTTCATTCAATGTTCCCAACCAGGTACTCTGTACAATGTCAGGGGTATATATGCAAATCATACACCACTTACTGTAATCAAGGAACTCACCGTATCATGACAAAGATACATTTAGTTATCAAGGAGTAATAAAGCAGGGCCTAGATACCCCCCCATATCTCCACACTTCACTAATCACAGCCTTTATCATAATGCAATCATAAAGGTCTGCTTATATGTGTTTCGATTAGATGGTTGGATGGGTAAATGCATGTACATATGTGTGGATGGCTGGATGGCTGGACAGGTGGATGGGTAAGTAGGTAGATGGGATAAGGTATCAGAAGTGAGTCAGTCATCAATGAGCTAAAAGAAACATAAGGAAGCAGTGAAAATGGATAGACAGGCAAGCAATTTCAAGAATGGAAGATGTGAAAGAAATGCAGAGAATTCTTACCTGAATATCTATTTTCTTTGTAAAGTAGGAACTTAGATCAGTTGCTGAGAATGAAACATGTAGGGTTACAAGCTGTTAAAATCTTAAGGAGCCATCGCCTCAAGTAGGTAAAATTCATGTTAGCCAAATACTTAAGGGAGTACCTGGACCAATGCTTTTTCATTTGATTTTGTCACATCAAAAGAGTCTGTATATACTTTTAATAACATATAACCTAAATATATCAAAGCTGAAACTTCAAAAGAAATATTTAAAAATATCCTCCAAATAAACTCACTCCAAATGCCCCAAGTCACATACCTGGCATCACAGGTAACTGTAATGAAGGTTTTTCCACCTGGAGGGATTAATACTTGTTCACTAGGTTCAGCCTCTGCAATCTCACTCCAGGATGCAGTGTTTCCTTCTCGAGAGGTACATTCATCTAATTCAATAAGGTTTAAGTTCAAAATTAGACCAAAAGGATTCCAAAAGTGGTAGCATGCTTAGTAGAAACAAATATCCATATTTATATACACATTTATTAGATAAAAAAATTAAAAAGAAAACACTGACTAGAGCATCAGGATGGCAGCCCATAAAAAAATATAATAAGAAACAGGAACAGAGTATAACTACAAAAACCTTCCACATCACTGAGGGATAAGAAACACTGACAACATAACAACATCTTGGAACACTCCTTCGCAGCCTTTTATCAGTTAGAAGCACACTTAAGAATGTCAAAATTAGAAGCAATTCTTGGTAGAAGTCAAGCTATTTCAGTTTCTCCTGAAAACATTAAAAGAGTAGAGGAGGAATAATGGGTCTTCAAAAATAGTACAGAGTATAAAGAACAAAGAATAGCTGGACTTGATCTGGCACAATGCTACATACTTTCCCCCTTCTCCAAAAAAAAAAAAAAAAAACACCACAAATTGAAGATAAGGAGCTTCTGATTGGTGTTCTATTTAAGAGAACAAACTAAACCGAAGTCTTACAGGGGTACAGGCATTGTTTTAGATCGATTTGTGAGCCCTAAAATTATATGTTCAAGACCGAATCCCTAGTACCTCAGAGTGTGATCTTATTTAGCATTTTACAATATATTATTATAGATACCACACTTGATGAGGGTGGGAACTTAATTCCATATTACTGGTGTCTTATGGAGAACAAATTAAGACCACAACCTAAGGAATGCCATGGATTGCTAGCCACCCTCCAGAAACCAGAAGAGAGGCATGGAATATACTATTCCCATTAAGAGGAAACACGACTCTTGATTTTGGATTTCTAGCCTCTGGAACTATAAGCCAATAAATTTCTGTTGTTTAAAACAACTAGTCTGAGGTAGTTTGTTACAGCAGCCCTAGGAAACTGAGACAGGCATCAAACCAAAACTCAATTGTAAAAAATATGGTTATAGTTTCAATGTATACCTGGAAAGAATTCTCTATGGCCCGCCAAACTGCTGTCCAGTGCTTGAGAGGTCATGTCTTTTCTGTCGGGATTTAATGAACTAGTATTCGCCTTTAAAAATTGCTTCTCCTTCCTAGGACCAGTAAGAATATGAGATAACGCAGAGTTTTCTGAGCTTTCTTCAGGCATTTGAAATCGGAATTGTTTAGCTTTTCCCAAGTTGGCAAATTCGCATGTGACTAGGCTTTGAGGAAATTTTCCTTTATTCCTGGAAGATGAAAATTAATCATGAATATAGATAGCATTTTTTTAACTCTAATAAATTTAACTACCATGAATCAGGGGAATAAATCATAGAACTCCAACTAATGAATGGTGATCTGAAATGCTTATAAAGAGGGGGAAAGGCTACTTTGAGATTAAAAAAATGAAAGGATTTCCATAAAGGGTAAAGAACAATAAATGTGTAAAGTAAACTTAGATGTACAGAAATTTTTAAATCATAGTTTAAAAAATTGTTGTTGATATTCTACTTAAAATTTCATATGGCAAACTTACTCAATCCAGATAACTATAGTTTTACTTTCTGCTTCATTTAAGGTCCCAAAATCTGTCATCCTTGTAACTTCAATATTGCCTTTGTTTTCCAATAACAGGGTTCCAACTGATTCATCAATATACTCAGTAAAGGTAGAAGAGTTTCTGAGGAAAGCAACCAAATTAAGTATATTATCATTTTGGTAAAACATTCATAGAGCAATACTAACTACTTCCTTAGACTTGTACTCTTCTTGATCTACAAAACTGAGGGATTTGGCAAACTGCTAGATGTTCTGGATAACAAAACAAGTCCCCTTCGATATTAATAAATATGTTTCATACGCTTCCAAACAATTTCAGATATTACCATATGGCCAACTCTGCAAGGAAAATCATTACCCTCCCCTGTACATGGGACATGAGATGTTAAGGGTGAAAATCCCCTTAACAATATGGGGCATGACTTCTGGGGATGAGTCTGGCCATGTCACCCTGGAATCAACAATGCGTTCCTGATAAAAAGCGGGAAAAGAAGTATAATAAAATAAGGCATCAGTAGCTAAGAGAGATCAAATAGAGTCAAAAGGCTATTCTGGAGGCTACTTTTATGCAAGCTTCTGTTAGATAGTGCTAATTGCCATGGTTTGCTAACCCCCAACCAACATCATTCTTGTTAACCCTTAAGAACACCTAGGGCTCGAATTGAGGCTCTATAAAAGTTTCATGTACTAAGTGTGCTTTACTGGAACCTATGATTTCCAGATTGTTCCTAGGTCAGATAAATCTTGAAACCCAGAGGGATCAGCTTCTCCAAGATTATCAATGAATTACATGCCCCTATCCTTTAGTGTTGACACCCCTTCTCAACATGAAAACATCAGAACAGGCATTGCCTAAAGATCCTTATAGATTGGGAGAGGGATAAAAGGAAAAGGAGGAGGCATAACAGAGAAAATGTGATTTAACAAACGAGTAAGACTGCTGAATCACTATATTAACATTCCTTCTAGCTTCCAGTGTTTTGCAGCAGCTAGAAGGAAAAGTGTGAAATAGTGGAATGGTAACCCATAACAAACTCTGAAATCTGTCTTGTAACTATTTGTTGAAGTGTACTTTGAAAATTACTGCTTTTACTTTTTTGCTTTGTAGATATATTTCAAAAACAATTTTTTTTAAGAAAGCAAAGGGAACAAAATGAGCTTCATTCCTCCCCTCCTAATCACTCCTCTGCATACTTCAATGTTGCATCATCTCTTAACGCCTAGGTCATGTCAGAAGCATCAGAGCAGCAGGAGAAATAGAGCAGCGGTTACATTTTGCAGATTCGGATATATTGTGCAGACAGTCAAAAGCATTTGGTGATGGATGGATTGAGGATATAAAAAAAGGAGTCAAGAATGAACCCCAGGTTTTTGTCACTTAAAGAGTGGAGTTACTATGTGATGATATTGTGAGCCACTGATTGTACACCATGCATGAAAGTTTGTATGTTAAGAATGTTTGTGTTTGTATGTTGTTTTATCAATAAAAATATTTTTAAAAAGGGAAAACTGTAACTAAAAAAAAAAGAACAAAAAAGAATGGAGTTGCCATTTATCCAAATGAGGAAGGCTGGAGGATGATTATAGGAAGAGCTGGATTTGGAGAGGTCAGTTTTGAGCATATTAATTTTTAGATATCCAAGTGGATTATTAGATAGGTAGTGATATATGTAGTCCCAGGCTAGAAATAGAAATAATACAAACTAGAAACAAAAATTTTGGAATCATAGTATGGAGGTGTTATTTAAAGCTACAAGACTTACAAGCATATATGCAGAAAAGGTCTGGGATGCTCCAACATTTAAAGACCAAGAAGAGTGGGAAGAATTTAGCAAAGAAAGCTGTATTAGTTTTCTATTGTTGCTGTAACAAATTACCACAAAATTTGTGGTTTAAAACAAAAAAATGTATTGTCTTGTTCTTGAGGTCAGAAGTTCAAAATGGGTCTCATGGCAACAATGTCATCCTGACCAAAAGGGGGAAAATAAGTGTAAAATTAAGATACCAGTGGCTGAGAGAGTTCAAATAGAGTCAAGAGGATACTCTGGAAGTCACTCTTATGCATGCTTCAGTTAGACATTGCTACTATCATAACTTACCAACCCCCAACTAAAACCATTCCTGCCAATCCTAAAGAATACCTTGGGCATTATATAAAATTCTATGAAAGTTCATGCACTAGGGTAACTTTTCAGTAACCTACAACCTCCAGATGAGTCCCTGGACCAGATAAGTCCTGAAGTGCAGAGGGGCCGGCCTTTCCAGAACATCAACTAGCTCCATCCCCTTATCCCATATTATTGACAGCCCCTTCCAACATGAAAAAGTTAGAATGGGCATAGCCCAAATACCCCTAAAGAGTGAGAGAAAGATCAAAAGTTGGTTTTAATATATGAATATGAGTGCTGAATCAGTATATTGATATTTCTTTTAGTCTCCAGTACCTAGAGCAGTTAGAAGTAAAAACCTAAAATTGTGGAATTGCAACCATATCAGATTCTGAAATCTGTTCTACAACTAATTGCTGCAATACACTGAAATTTATTGCTTTTTTTGTATATGTTATTTGTCATAAAAAAGAAAAAAAGAGAAGAGTATAATACAGAAGATAGGATTTAACAAATGAATATGACTGCTGAATCAATATATTGATATTTCTTTTGGTCTCCAGTGTCTTGGAGCAGCTAGAAGAAGAAATGAAAAATGGTGGAACTGTAATCCATACCAAACTTTAAAATCTGTTGTACTCATTAAAACGTACTTGGAAATTTATTGCTTTTGTGTATATATGTTATTTTTCACAATAAAACAAACATTAAAAAAGAGAAAAAGATAGCAAAATATTCAAAATTATCTAGAAGACTATTTGAAATTTGTATTTAGGTTCATTTTACTTAACATTAATGTTACCAAAAGCAAAAATTGTGAACTAAATTAATGAATGATGGTAGTCTAAGTTAAAACATACTTATATTGGTGGGGTGGAGTGGCTGTCCTAATTGTTTTCCTGATAAGGGTGCTTAATAAACATTTAAAAAAATTTTGGCATAAAGTATTCGTTAAAGGGACAATAAGAAATGACGATGGAAAAATAAGTGAGGATCAAGCATAGAAACGTAATGGGGTACCACAGAAGTTTGGAGCAGGAAAGTAACATGCTTTAGAAAAATAATGTGGCAGTAGTATTTTGTATAAATTTATCGGGGAAAAGACCAGGTGATGGGAAGTTCATTTAGCTTTTTTGCATTATTTTTTCTACCCAGTTTATGGTACCAAATTGCTTCACATTATGATTCATTGGTGCTTGTCACAATTAAATTAACTGCATGAAATTAAAAAAAAAATTGGGTCTCAGGAATAAAATCAAGTTATCGGCAGAAATGCATTCCTTCTCAACGTTCTAGGGGAAAATCCATTTCTTTTGCTTTTTCCAATATATAGTAGTTGCCCCCATGTTTTGGTCCATGACCACAGCACTTCAAACTGTTTGCAACTTTACATCTCCTCCTCTGTTAACTTAGATTACTTGATTGAGTCTATTAAATATATTTCTCCATTATAGAGTGGTTTTTCCCATTTGTAATTACTGGGGTTTCACTTTGGGACTATATGTAAAATACCCTTCCCCATTGTACTTTCTCCTACTAGATTTAGCATCCATGGATATTTCTTATCCGAATTACTAAGATTATTGTTGCCAGATGTAGTTTTCTAATATCATTCCTTCTATGTTTTTAGGTTGGTTTTCTACTGTAAGGAAGAGCTTTACTTACTCTTCATTTTTTTATTTAGTTATACTAGTGATGCTCCTCTATCACTCTTTCCCTTAAAAGAACCCTTGCAATTATTTTAAACCCACCTGGAAAATGTAGGATAATCCCCCCTCCCCCGCCATCTCAAGATTCTTAACTTAATCACAGCTTTGAAGTTCCTTTTCCCATGTAAGGTAATATAGTTACAGGTTTGGGGATTCAAGACATCAATATTTGGGGGAGAACATTATTCTACCTATTATAAAGACTTAGTAGGAGAGTCAGTGAACTAAATGAAGAACTAAAAGAGTAATGAATTTCAGGGCAAGTGAAGAAAGTTTCAAGAAGGAAAGAATGAACACTGTACACAATGCTTCTGGTTATTCAATTAGGATGAAGAATGACAACACACCACTGGTCTTAATAACTTCGAGATCACTGGTGACCTTGTAAAGAACTATTGCAACAGAGTTGTGGGCATAAGACAATTTTTAAGGGGTTCAGAAGACAATGGAGAGCTCCATCCCTTCCTCCCTTTCATATATTTCATACCTACATTTCCTAGCACTGTCTGCTGAGAGGGTCTGGGAGCAGTGACACCCTAGTAGCAACAAGCACAACTAGTACCCAGATCTTGGTTTCTAAACACTATACTCTCCACTAAAAGGAATGAAGTCTCCTTGGAGAAATGGCTGATCCATGGCTGGGTCAGAAAATGTAGAAGATATGCTTGGAATATCTTGTTGTGTTAGAAAGTAAAAGAAATGCATGGGAAATGATGGGATACAGAAGCCAGTTTTTGGAGGCTCCCTTGGCCAAATCTGGGGTAATGAGAGCATCAAAGTACATAATGATCATAAAAGATTGTAGCTAATTGAATAAAAAGGAACCCCTAAGTCCTCACTAATATAACTAAATAAAAAATGAAGAGTAAGGAAATCTCTTCCTTACAGTAGAAAACGAGCCTAAAAACATAGAAGGAATGATATTAGAAAACTACATCTGGCAACAATAATCTTAGTAATTCGGATAAGAAATATCCATGGATGCCAAATCTAGTAGGAGAAAGGACAATGGGGAAGGGTATTTTACATATAGTCCCAAAGTGAAACCCCAGTAATTACAAACGGGAAAACCACTTTATAATGGAGAAATATATTTAATAGACTCAATCAAGTAATCTAAGTTAACATCCGTAGTAATGGGACATATAGATGGTGTGCGAGAGCCCACAGGATGCAATAAGAACATGGTACAAAAACATAACCTGGTATCTAATCATGAGGAAACCCTGGAGAAAACTGAAGCAAGCAACAGGCCTGTAGCCTTGAAAAATTGGCAAGATGAGGAGCGTCAAGCAAAAGCTGAGGAAGTGTTCAAAATGGAAGGAGACTAGAGAGACATGGCATCTGGGTGCAATGCATGATAGTGGGATGGAGCCTTGAGGTTAGATTCCTTTTATTATTAAAGATATTACCAGGGTCACTGACACAAATTGAATGCATTTGTCTCTGAGTGAAGAGTATATGGGATTTCTCTGTTCTATCCTTCCAACTTTTTTTGTAAAATTGAAATGTCTCAAAATAAGTTTAGAAAGTTAAATATCTGGGTTTAGGCTTACAAAACTGAATACACATAGATATTATCAAGAATACTGCCTGGAGCCTGCTATTAATAAGCACAAAATTCAACACAGGCTAGAAAAAATGAAAGAGACAACATGAATAAAGGAATCAGACTCAGAAACACTATTCAACTCTTTCAAGGAGTTTTTGCTATACTAGAAAGACACGAAACATGATAGGAGCTGAAGGGGAAGGAGATCTCAAGAGAGGACTTTGTCTTTTTGTTCGTTGGTTTGGTTTCAAGATGGGAGATATTCTACCATGTTTGTATAATGATGGGAAGGATACAGTGGAGGGAAATAGAGGCAAATTCACAAAACTACTACAGCCATTTATATATATAATATACATACAATATATAAATACATTTTAAAAATAGAACTAACAAAATTAAATATAGGATAGATAACTTCCAAAAATGTCACATGAAGAAAATAAAATGATATAGAAAACTCATTCAATCCAATGAAAATCAGTAGAGGGGGAGATACAAAGCAAGGAAGCTTAACAAGTCAAAAATAAAAACTGTCATGGAAGGACTAAGTGAAAACACAAAAGAAATGACCACAATTGTGAACAGGTTACATTCCTCTCCTTAAAGGAATAATATTTATGCAAGTAAAAAGACTGAGGTTTTTAAAAAGAGTTGTACCTTAAATAAGACAAAATAAATATTGAAAATAAAGGAAAGGTAAAATACTAAAAATGACACTAATTTAGAAAAACAAATATCTTTTTAAATTTTAAACAAGACAAATCAAAGACTCACACATTAAACACGGCAAAGAGGAATTGTTTACACCGACAAGAGATTTAATACATTAGGAAGATCTACAGCCTAACTTTTATGTACTATTAACTTTTTGAAAAATTTTTATTGTATAATATAACATGCATACAAAACATAGAAAGGAAAAAGCAGTGGTTTTCAAAGCACTCTTCAACAAGTAGTTAAAGGACAGATCCCAGAGTTTGTCATGGGCTACCATACCATCATCTCAGATTTTTCCTTCTAGCTGCTCCAGAACACTGAAGGCTGGAAGAAATAAATATTTTTTTTTATCATCACAATTCACTTTTTGCGTGTGAAAAATAACGTATATACAAATAAGCAATAAATTTCAAAGCACATCACCACATTAGTTGTAGAACAGATTTCAGAGTTTGGTATGGGTTACAATTTCATAATTTTAGGCTTTAACTTCTAGATGCACTAAGATATTGGAGACTAAAAGAAATATCAATCTAATGATTCAGCAATCATATTTATTTGTTAACTCCTATCTTCTCTGTATAACTCCACCATCACCTTTTATCCTTCTCCCACTTTTTAGGGGTATTTGGGTATGCCCATCTAACTTTTTCATGTTGGAAGGGGCTGTTGATAATAAAGGATGGGGGATGGAACTAGCTGATGTTCTGGAGAGGCTGGGCCCTCTAGGTTTCAGGATTTATCTTGTCCAGGGACCCATATGGAGGTTGTAGGTTTCTAGAAAGTTACCCTAGGTCATGGAACTTTTGTAGAATCTTATATATTGCCCTAGGTGTTCTTTAGGATTGGCGAAAATGGTTTTGGTTGGGGTTTGGCAAGTTATGATAGGGAGAATGTCTAACTGAAGCTTGCATGAGAGCGACCTCCAGAGTAGCCTCTTGACTCTAAACTCTCTCAGGCTCTGTGACCTTATATGTTACACTTCTTTTACCCCTTTGGTTAGTATGGCATTGTTGATCCCACGACACCAGGACTATTAACTTTTATGTACCTAATAACCTAGCATGGAAATAAACAAACTAGAACTTATTAAAAACACAAGCAGAAACAGTCAAAGCTACCACCACAATAATGATGACACCAGTATGTACAATGTATTAGGCCCTGATTAAGTTCCAGGTACTTCACTGGAAGTTCATTTTCTATGAATCACTTCAATGAATATTAAAAAAACGTTGAGATCCTGATACTATTTCTACTAAACAATGACAGATCTCCTTCAGTAAAAGGAAGCAAACAAAAAGTCTTCAAATCCAAAGAAAGTACTACAGTTCAAAGTGAGAATTTGAGCTAAAGAATATGAAGCAAGCTTCCCCCATATAAGCTTCTCCTCCCCCTCAAAAACACAAGTATTTACTGTCAATTTCCAAGATTAAATTCACTGTTAAAACCAGGGTAAGTTATCATCAAGGTAAGTAATAGGTCAAGAAATGTTCCATAGAGTTGGAAAATTACTGCACACTTAAAACCTGAGCAAGCAAAAACCAAGTTATCATTACCCATCCTTTACTCCAGTTATTCTCTAGGCCTGGAACATTCTTCCTCCAAATCATTACAAAGCTGCCTCCTTGATATTACTTAGGTTTCAGCTCTAATATTACCCTGTCGAAAAAGCCTTTCCTGACCACCTTAGTCAAATAAAACACCCCTACAAACAATTACTCCCAAGTCTAGACCACTGCTGTACAAGGTGTTCTCTGTAACAGCTTGTACATGGACATGGAGTTTGTTAGAAATGCAGAGTCTGGGTCCCCATCCCAGACCTACCAACACAGAATCTTAATTTTAACAACAGCCCCAGGTGATTCATATTCATGTTAAAGTCCTTGGAGCACTGCTCAAGAGCAGGGGTTGACAAACTCTTTCTGTACAAAGATAAATAATTTCAGATTTACAAGCCATATGGTCTGTGTTATATCTCCTAGATTTGCCACTGTAGTGCTAATGAAGCCAAAGACAACAACAGGACAAATGAACATGATTGTGTTGCAATAAAATTTTTTTACAAAACAGGCAAGAGGAATGGGGAGTGACAGCTAATGGTGTAGTGTGTTTCTTTTATGTGGGACAAAAATGTTCTATAGTTAGATTGTGGTGGTGCTTGCATAGCACTGTGAATACACCTTAAAAATACTGAATCACACACTTTAAATAACGTGGACTACAGGTTATGTGAATCAGAACTCAATAAAACTGTTAAAAGAAGAAAAGATAAAACCAGCAGGCCATATTTAGCCCAAGAGCCACAAACTGCCACTCCAGTCTTACTAGGTAGGATTGGGAAATTTATGACCTTCCAACCCATCTCTCCTAGACAAACAATTTTGCTTTTTTTCTGAGAGGTGGTGGCTTATATCCAACCCTATGGTACCAATCTCTTTATCAATTAGGATTCTTGGCTGTAATCAAGAAATTTAGCTTTCAGTCTCCCAGGGAGCACATAAAAAATTGACATGAAGCCTAGAGAGCCACACTTGAATTCAGGGAGGAGCTACTCGACTGCTATGGTACAGATACTGGTATAAATAAACTCTAGCAATGTCTTTCATTCTTTTATTTTTTAATTTGCATATGGGCAGGAGGCATCAGGAATCAAACTCCAGACCTCCAGTATGGCAAGCCGGAGCTCTGCCTGCTGAGCCACGGCAGCCCATGTCTTTCATTCTTGTATCACTATACTTATGAATCAAAGTCCAAGAGGAAATGTGAGTAAGCTGAAATTAGATCACATGCTTAGCTCTTGGAAGAACCAGTATGGTGAAAGACAGTATGTGACTACTACAATTTACTACGACTCCCAAGACTGCACCATGAGCATTTTTCCAACATGAAATGGAAGGTATAACTAGAAAAGTAGATGCTTGGTGGGCAAAGAAACACAAAATTCTATTACAATAATATAAACTTGGAGGTTGTAACATGAAAGACTTCATCACAACTTTTTGCAGCAAGTACTATATGTATCAGTAATACCCAACTACCTCTGGTGCTCACTCATACCCACACACTTCCACAACATTGAACTAGCTAGCTGAACCCTTTGAATCTGTCTTCTCACCTATAAAGCAGGGATAAATAAGCAAGCTATTGTTTGTTCCTCACTATTCTTGGCACATATTAATCATCTAAGTCATTTTGGCTTACTACATGTCGGGCATTGAAATTCCTCGTGGAACTTATTTTATCATGAGGAGAGACATATAAAAGAGACAACAACTAAGGAAAATATATAATAAACTAGATGGTAATACGTGCTAAGAAGAAAAAATAAAGCAGAAAACAGTGAACAGCAGGGTTGAAGGAGAGCAATGTTAAATGCAATTCTCAGAGAATGTTTGATAATGGTTTTTTTGTTTGTTTTTTTAAATTTGCATATGGGCAGGAGGCACCAGGGATCGAACTCCAGACCTCCAGCACGGCAGGTCGGAGCTCTGCCTGCTGAGCCACGGCAGCCGCCCTGATAATGGTTTTAAAACACCTGTGCAGGAAGTAGTTCATCACTTAGGTCCAGAAAAAGACAACACTGATAAAGGAAATCCAAGAATTTTAAGAACCTATGATGTGAAATGCGCTCTAAAAAAGATGCCAATAGGAAAAAAAATCAAAGAATGAACATTAATTTTTTAAAAACTCCACTAAAATGTTAAAAGCACCGATATAAGATTATTAGAAATGATTAAGGTGACAATCTGATTAATCCATCATGAAAACTGTTAACAGCCTCCACTTAACACTCTTGTTTTAGAAATAATTGTTTCGTTTTACAAAGCTTAGTTTTTCGAAACACATTTAAACGAGGCCCTTATGTGCTAAAAGTAAAACCCCTGTACAGGGAATGAAAGTATTGGTTTCTTATTAACACCTTTGCACTAGGGACATAGAAATTGCTCTCCAAAGATAGCATGACTGTGTGCTTTCCACCACAACTGCATTGACGACATCGGATTTCTGAGGTATGTATCCATCAGGAAGTTTCAGAGAATGCAGTGTGAAAAAAATACTACCATTTATCAACCCATATCTTCCACAGAGGCTAGTAATGCAGACCTGGGGAAATATAAGAAATGAAAATATTTATTTAAAACCATACATTGTCACAAAGTATGCACTTCCTTATCCTGAATATCATGTCAAAACAATGATTCCAAACCGGATAAGCATATTTGAAATACCATGGGTGCTTTGTAAAATACCCATGCCAGATCCCATCTCGGAGCAATTAAATCAGATGAAACCCGGGTCTTGGATTTTAAAAAGTTCTCTAAGTATTACGTGAAATGTTCATTAACGTCTAGTGCTAAGGTTGAGATAATGAAAGGGGTTAGGTAAACAGGGATGTGATGGTAAGTTAAATATTATTCTTTCTCTACTTCCTCTGCTACATTCCAAGCTCATTTCTTTAATGTACTTTTTGTGCAAACTGAATTTTCTACTCATTTTCAGTCACTACTACTCAAATCATACCCAGATTTTACTGGTATGCTCAAGTCCCAGGACCCAATTAATTCATTCTTTCCCAACAACTCTCGCCAGATGAACGGCTTATCTTTGTTATTCTCAAAATATTCTAATACTTCCCAAATATACCACATAATTTAGAACTTAATTATATGTGTGTTCTATATTATTCTCTAACTATTTCCTTTCATAAGTGAAGCCGTTTTGCCAAAGACTCCTCTTTGCCAAAAAAAAAAAGCATTTCTTCTTATTTTTCTAGATTTCCCAGCACAACCAACAGAATCCTGGGGAGTGGAAATTATCACCAATGGAGAGTTTAGTAGAAATAAATAACAAGTGAAATGTATAAATGAATTACCTCATCCATGTGTTTACAGTTCATGGGCTTCACCGAGATTGTCTTAATGTATAATGTGTCTGGCTGGACAGAATACTCAGCTTCTACCCAGTCTCCTTTATAAGGCTCAAAACCTAAAACAGCCATGGAGAAAATTAAGTTGTAATTCTGTTAATGTTGGTAAATTATAATTCACTAGTTATCTTGAAGCTACAATACACTAAAATATTAGGTAATTATGAGATATATTTTGAACATTAAAAAATGTATCTTATAAATGTTTCTTTCAGAAAGAAAGCTTACAATTCTTTAGGCACTGATTGGTCTCTACTGATTTAACAGATTGAAATGACAGAACGTGGCACCTTTAAATTCACAGGCAAATCTTTTGGAGGAAAGCAAAGAATTTCCTAAACCATTGGCCACATTCATAACTCCTTCAGGAGAAGTAGTAAAGGTAAGAATTTAAGTATGAACCTGGCTGCCTACATTCAAATCTTGATACAGTCATCTAGTTTGCAACACTGATACTTAACCATTCTATGACTTCGTTTCTTAATCTGTAAAATGGAAAGTACTATAACAGTATTTAACCATATAGAGTTGTAAGGATAAGTAATCAATATATATGAAACTCACAGAATAGTGCTTGGCACGTAATTCTAATTATCATCAAAAAATGCTGATTGCTATTCGTGGAGCAGGAGCAGTAAGATATACTGTGATTGTAATAATGAATCAATCTCCCCAGTCTCTTTGGCCAGCTGATAACCTCCAATATATAAATTTTATATTTTACAGTTCTGAACAAATAATACAAACAGGCTTTCACAGTTAAAGTAACTCTCAGCAACCATATCAATAGGTCAAGCCCTCGATCTTGGAGTTCGCCCCAATGAAACTTATTCCTGCAAAGGACAGACTAAGCCTACTTAAAATTAGGCCTAAGAGTCACCCCCAGAGAACCTCCTTAGTTGCTCAGATATGGCCCCTCTCTCTAAGCTTACTTGGCAGGTGAACTCACTGCCTTCCCCCCTACGTGGGACATGATGACCAGGGGTGTAAATCTTCCTGGCAATAAGGGACAGAACTCCTGGGATGAGCCAGGACCTGGCAACAAGGGACTGAGAAAGCCTTCCTGGCCAAAAGGGGCAATAGAGAAATGAGACAAAATGAAGACGATTGTATAAAGATATAACTTTTACAATGTGACTGTGTGATTGTGAAATCCTTGTGTCTGATACTCCTTTTATTCAGCGTATGGACAGATGATTTTTTATGGATAAAAAACAAGTAAATATTGGGTGGGATAAGGGGTAAAATAAATTGGGTAGATGGAGATACTAGTGGTCAAAGAGAGGGAGGGTAAGGGGTATGGTATGTATGAGTTTTTTCTTTTTTCTTTTTATTTCTCTTTCTGGGGTGATGCAAATGTTCTAAAAAAACGATCATGGTAATGACTGCCCAATTACATGAAGATACTGTGAGCCATTGATTGTACACCATGTATGGAATGTATGTGTGTGAAGATTTGTCAATAAAAATATTTTAAAAAATAAAAGTAAGTCTCCGAGGTACCAGCAAGGATTTGGAACAACTGGAAATCTCAAACTGCAAGTGAAGTACAAATTGGTACAACCACTTCAGGAAACTGGCACTATATGCTAAATTTAAACGTGTTTACCCTATGACTCAGTATTTCTTAATTACTTCACAGTCACTTCTTTACTCTCATTTCATTACAACTAAAAATAAGAATGCAATAAGCCACAGGATTTGAAACTCTTCCCACTCTTTCTCTTCTACATATTTGTTATGCATTTATAAAATAACGATAGGTGATAACCCCAAAATTTTTTATATCTAATTACCTACTCAAATTCAACATGTCTAAAGCTGAGCTCTTACTTTTCTTCCTTTGCACCCAAGTTCGTCCTTTCAGTTTTCTACATCTCAAAATCGGCAGCTCCACCCATATCATTCAATTGCTCAAATCAAAACTTTGAAGGAATACTTGATATCTCCTTACTTCACACCAAAGGTTCAATCTATTAGCCAATACATTCATTTTTACCTTCAAATTATACCCAGAATCAAACCACTTTTTACAGCCTCCACCTCTACTACCCTCATCCAAGTACCAATAATCTCCCCAGGACTATACAATGAACTCCTAAGTGGTCTTCCTGATTCCACCTTTGTCCCACACAGTCTCTTTTCAACAAAACAGACAGAGTGACTATCTTAAAACATAATTATGTCAAGGACTTCGCTTTTACATCCATGAAATGTAAAACAGCAAGCAGCTTGTTTGGAATGACCGAATCTCCTCTTTTGTATTCAAGTTACATGACAGCCTAATTAAACTAAAAAAGAATAAACAAACTGTGTACAAGATATAAGTATATGGATACTAGTGACTGCATTCAACAAATGAACATACAACAAATTAAATGACAGCATAAATCTGTAAAAACATTATGTGTTTCTCCCTATGCTGTAAATTATCTTCAACTATGCAAAGGTCCACCTCAAACATAAAGAGCCACTAAGAGAAGGAGACTACATTGTAGACGTAGTTCTAGTACTATAGTCCTCTAAAAAAATTAAGCATGTCCTAATTTGACTCTTCAAATAGTCAGCCTGTAATCATCCGGCATTTGTAAAGTTTTGTAAAAGTTAAAGATTGGTTTAAAAACATATTTTTTTAATTTAAAAAATATAAATCATACCTTTACAAACAATGTCTAGAGAGAAGTAAACTGATTTATTAATGTAGCCACCATTTTTCACTAGAGAGGTAACACTACCAAATAAAAGGTTGGCACCAGAGTCTGACTGTCCATCATCAACACCACTATCAGAGAAAGCACGCACCTGTAAAATAATGAAACAGGTAGCTCAAACATTAAAGTTAAAAAATGGGAAGACATTTAAGTCATTGTTGTTCAAGAAATTATTAATATTCAACAATAGTGAACATATTTTAGATGACAACTACATCAAAGACATGAGATAGGAAAATTTATGCCTGAATTTCATATACTCTTATACATCTAAAAACATCAATTGTACATCAAGCTTTATGCACTGATAGTATTAGATTCAAAGATAATAGTATACTGTTTCTAAAAAAAAAAAGTATACTGTTTCTGCCCTATAAGAATTCACAATTACATGGTGTGCTGGTTTGAAAAAGTTTATGTACCCTAGAAAAGCCATGTTTGAATCGTAATCAAGCTTGTGGGAGCAATGGTTTCTTCTAATCCCTATTCAGTACTGTATGCTGGAGACTTTAATTAAATGATCTCCATGGAGATGTGACTCACTCAAAAGTGGGTGTTAAACTGGATTAGGTGGAGACGCGTCTCCAGCCATTCCAGGCGGGTCTTGATTGGTTTTACTGAACTCCTTTAAAAGAAGAAGCACTTTAGAAAAAGCTAGAGATTCGACATTTCTATAGATTTGCTTTAATTGGGACATTTCCATGGCCTAAAAACTGTTAACTTACAACTTATTAAACTCCCCTTTTTAAAAGCCATTCTGTTTCTGGTAAATTGCGTTCTGGCAGCTAGCAAATTAGAACACAAGAGGGCAACTGTCAAAATTAACTAAGGAAAAGTAAGCCATGATAAATAATATAAAACAAAATTTTTAAATTGGTATGTGGGAATCCCAGGAGGGAGAGAATTTCAGAATGGAGAACTATAGGGAAATTTCTCAGATGAAATGGAATTTGATATGGGTTGTGAAACAAGAGAAGGGTTGTTTTTTTAACTGGCAATAGGAGTCAGATGGGGCAGGACAAGGAGACAGGAAGGAGGGGAAGTACAAGTTAAAGGAAGAGAGAGAAAAACCATTAAGATTCATGATCAGACAAAACCGTGAAATAAAGTTGCAAAAATAATCTCAGACTGGGGAGGGCTCTAAAAAGGACAAGTAAAAAATTAGGGTTTTAGTTTATCTACAATAGGGTCACATCCTATTCTTTTCAATACGCCTAAAATCTAACTCTGATATCAAAACCACATCCTCTGTGCCCAAGAGCCCTGACTTTTGACACTCAGACATGGAAGAATAAACCATCCAAGTGGACTGAGAAGCAACACCTGGAGCACTCCTCTGTGTAAGGAGCTGCAATGGAGTAAAAATAGGCAAAGTCTGAAACTCAGCCTTCACATTTCCTGAAAAATTATTTCTGAGGCAAGGGTAATTTGTGGCTCATGGTGGTTGGTAGAAAGAGAAGCCAGATAACAGTGAGATGACACGTGACTGAAAGGAAAGGCAATGGAAACAGACAATTTTTTTTCAGATGGCTGCCTACAAAAAGGAAGGGGCACAACTGGAAGGAAAAGCAATTTTGAAAGCTAGAAGTTATTTTTCAGGAGCTAAGATTTGGGTATGTTCAAACATTGATGGATATAGCCCTTAAAGGGAGAGAGACTAAAGAGACAGGAAGAAAAGAGACACTCAGTAGCAAGAGAAAGGGTTCCGTGAAGCAAAGGGAATGGGATCTGAAACACAAGTGCAGAGGGTTAATTAGCCTTAGGAAGAAGGACACTTTTTCCATTCTAATGGGAGGGAAGGAGAGGCTAGGTGAAGACATGGGTATATTTTCAGGCTTTTTTTGTTAAAACAAACAAGAACATAAAAACTAATAGCTTTGGATGGAAATGAAAAGCTACCCCAACCCACCCATCTCTTTCCTCCAGGGAAAGGCAGGCTTAATATGGTTTGATAGGTAAGTTCTTTAAAATCTTCATGGAACATACATTCTGATATTATACTGTGCAAGAGCATAAAGAATGAAGGAAAGCTTCCCAATTCTTTATATAAAGGCAATAAAACAGTGAATTCAAAAACTGAAAAAACAAGCATAGAAAGAGAGAAAGTAGACCTTCCCTTTATAGAGATGCAAAAAATCTAAACAAAAAAACAAGCAAAACAAATCCAACAGTACTTTAAAAGGATCAAATATCATATATACCCAGATGGGGATCATTCCCACAAAGTAAGAATGGCATAAACATTAGGATGATTCATATTTTCTTCATATTAAATGGCTCAAAGAAAAAAACTACATGAATTAAGATCTTGGGGATGCCGAAAAACATTTGAAAAACCCATCATTTCTTAATTTAAAAAAATCTAGTAACATAGTACAGATAAACATTTCATTACCATAACCAACACAGTATGCATTTTCAATAAAACAGGAACCAGATAAGGGCTTTAATCAGTTTTTCTTATAATTCAACATGCCCACTGTTTTTCAAATTTTAATATTTGAAATAAAAATTATGCTCGTAATCTATGTATTCTTTATGCTTTCGTTATTAAATTAATGGTGTGTCTTACAATTGATGGGCGCATTAGAATTGAGGAGATTCTGTCCCGGCCGGCGGGATGATCAACCGAGGCTCTAACTCCTGTGAGGGAGGAATGGTATGGGACAAGAGACACGAAGAACAACAGCAAAACAAATATTCTGATCAAGCTGCAAAGTTTTATTGAGAGGGCTGGGTATATATATGCTTTTGGAAGAAGGCGTGACTAGTAGGGACGGGTGGCGATCTAGGATTGGTCACTGCTGTCGCTAGGCTGGAGGGCAGATTACTGGGATTGGTTGCTGCTGTTGCTAGGCTGGAGGGCAGATTACTGGGATTGGTTGCTGCTGTTGCTAGGGTAAAAGGCAGTTTGTAAGGTTAGTACTTTTGGCGCGGTTTTGTACTTTTGGCG
>PVIY010012200.1:0-62711 GCA_004026745.1 Myrmecophaga tridactyla
AATGGTCATATCTTACTTTCCAGGATGCACATTTTCCTATGTAGACCAGTCTCCTCCAGTTTCTTCATTTAAGTCAAAACTTTACTTTACATGTCCCTCTTTCCCAATATATTTTTGCTCGTTAGTGTATTTCTTGAGCTGTTTCATATTATTTCTTTCCTTTCTGTGAAATGGTTGTTTTTTTAAACTTGGGACCACCAAGTTGTAAAGATGTATGTTTTTACCTGACAGTTATACCACAGGTAGACTGTCCAGTTAAGTTGAGAAGAATGACTCAATAGCTGATATTTGTTTTTAATATTAATTAAAATTAATCCTGGATAAGAGTTTGCGCTTTTTTTTTTTGAGTTAGTCCTTGACCACTAGTTTGATACCATCTCCCTTCTGGGTGACCTGTTTCACCAGCAGGCCTGTTATTCTCCATGACTAACTGTGTAAGTGCTTATAATGGAATAAATTGCTTTTCTACATAACTCCATGCTCATGGGTCTTATTTAGTACATAACATCCATCATAGTATCTGGCTTCTAGAACAATTGTTTGGGTGGCAGTTATTTCCCAGATCTTTTAACTACCAAGAGCATAGTTAAATATAATGGACCCAGAACTATAGAAAAGAGCTTTACTCCTTCTCAGGGAAAGTGAAAGACATAAAATAAAACACTGAGTCAGAGGTGCATGGATTATCCTTTGATAAATAACATCTCTCTGAAGTCTGTTACCCATCCTACCCTAAATAACTACATGGG
The DNA here is from genome assembly GCA_004026745.1 of Myrmecophaga tridactyla. Taxonomy (NCBI): domain Eukaryota; kingdom Metazoa; phylum Chordata; class Mammalia; order Pilosa; family Myrmecophagidae; genus Myrmecophaga; species Myrmecophaga tridactyla. The sequence goes on from PVIY010012200.1 coordinate 750, forward strand.
CTTTTAAAAATGTCAAAAGGCAGTGTGGTAGAGAGAATTTAAGGCAAACTTTAAATTTGAGAGAGGTGTTTGAACCTTTTCTTGTAGAGAGGTTTGAATATCCCCCTCAGTTTTCTGCTTAGAGGTTAGAAATAACAGGCTGTGAAAGCCTTTATCGGCAAGTGCCATAACCAAATGAAATAAATGCCTTGTCAGTCACTCAGCTTTTGTTTGTTTTTTGACTGAGTAGGTCACTTTGACCTAAAACCATTTTCATGAGGAAAGATCTTTGGGAAAATCTCAACCTTTAGATTAAAATCTGAATAGATTGCTTTTACAAGTCATGTAGGTGTTTTTACAGTAAGGTGAACTCACCTTAAGGTAAGTAAACCATATGAGGCAGCATAGCCATTAAGAAAGAGTAAATTTTGTGAAAGTACTCGTCTTAAAGTCTAACACTCATGGCACAAAAGAATGCAAATTGTAAACCCAGGTAATGACAGTTGGCTGTTTTTTTGACCCTGTTTGTGCGCCCGTTCCCCCAAAATGTTTTTGGTTTGGGTCACCATAAGCCAGGATACATTCCTGTAAAACTGCAAGGTATGTCCATACATTCATCCTTAGCGTGCGTTTGTGGGTTCTGCTGAGGGACAGGAGGCTCACTTCCATTCCTTGGTGCATTGAGATCAGTACCTGCAGCCTATGAAACAATCCAGCTAAGGGTTAGCTGGTGTTCTACTTCCAGCCAGCTCTAGAATCCTTAACAGGTCAGCCAATATTTGTGACTTTCATGGGGTGACTTGATTGCCAAATTCCTGGCAGTCCCTTGTCCGGAAGAAAACATGTCCAAAGATTTCTTAGTGATCCTTTGCTAAGAATTTTTTGTTGTACAGATTCGGCCATACATTTCTAGACAGGCCCTGTAAGGTTGGGGAGAGAAGATTAAGTTTATACTTTGTACAGCTCGAAATAACAAAATAAATAACATTAAACTTTGGAAGGCTAGTTAGGGGTATTTGGGAGAAGTTGGTCAAGTATGATTTACTTAAGATTAGGGGTGACTTTCTGCTAGCAAGTATTTGGGTGCCTCCTATTTCAAAACAATGGATTATAATCTATGTGGTTGTGATGGGAGGAAGCTAGCTAAAAATTTTCTCTGCCCAGTTTAACTTCAGATATTAAAATGTGTATAATTTTGTAGTTTCATTTATTTGGATTAATTATTGTCTTCCCTATTAAACTTTTCATCCGATCCACACAAAAGTGTTAGCATATCATTTTCCTTAATGTAGTATAATTTAGTTATGTCTGGATAAAATGCAGTAAAAAAAATCATAGTGAGTTAGAAAAAGCATGAGTTATAATAGTTATTTGTGAATTTGTATCCAAAATATAAATTTAACTAGGAAGTAAATTAGTATACAGCTTGACATACTTTTTTTTCCCCCTTACTTTCTTTATCTAAGGTGGAATTTGAGCCTTTATAAAGAATATGAGAGCATAATAGTAGAACGTTAGTAGAGGGAGGGATCTTTGATTGAATGTTTGTCATTATACTAACCAGATGTATAAAGGTGACATTTTGATTACTTTGTTAAAGGCAAAATGAGTTAGGGCATCAAAGTGGGATATTAGCCAGTGCTTGTCTGAATAGATCATCGGCCAAAAAGTGCTGTTTTGCCAGGCCCTAAAAGTAAAAGTCATCCTGAGAAATATGAACATCTTTCTCACTTCAGTCCAAACCACAACTTTTGCATATTTTATTATGTAAGGAAACTAATAAATAGGTGTGTTTCACATATTATGCAATAAGCCTGCCCCTTAGCCTATAAACAGCACTCTCCCTTAACAGCTTTGTGACTGTCACAGACTTAATTTGGCCTTCTCCTTGGCCTCCTTTGGTCATCACCTGAATTCTTGATAACACAACTGCCTTCTCTGCTATTCTTAGAAAACTATGAATAGCGGGTAGGGTGAGGAAAGTGAGAATGCACAGGACTTACATGTTTTCCTGTTACAGAATTCCTGGTGATAATTAGGGCATATTTTGATACCTAGTAGAAACTGAGACATTCCAAATGAATCCTGAATGTTTGATCCAGCATGTGGCCACTAAATGATTTGTCATTAAGCACACTATTTTAAGACACACATTAAGTTTTTAAATTTGTTTAAGGCATTAGTATTGTTAAATTAGGAAAGCAGTCAGGATGCAAACACCACTCTTCTACCTGCAAGGATCACCTTGAGACTATGTCTCAATTCCACCTGCCTGAGAACTGGAATCCTCACCTTGTCCCAGGTTCTTGGGAAGTATAACCCTTTAAAAAAAGAAAGCCATTTTTCATCTCTTCGTGGATAAGCACAATTTGAAAATCAGTTCCCAGATCATTCTTTTGTTTTTCACTGTTAGGTGAACCCTCCCCTCCATCCCCTCAGCCAGTATTATATGAGATTTGGATGGCAGCAAAAACTGACTTAAAGGTTGAGAGCTCTTCAGCAAGACTGATCCGTAGCTGCTCCATCTCTTTGTTCTTCTGCTGCTGAAGTTGCACCCCGCTTCTTAACTGCCTTTGTCGTTCTTCCATTTCCTCCAGCTGTTCCTGTATGAAAGGGCCAAGAACATTTCTAATGAGTTATACAATAAAAACATTGTCCAATATAGTTTATAAAATACTTCTTATACATTGTTTAATATTCACAGTAGTATTGAGGCTGGTGTTATCTTTATTTGATAGATTAGGAAACAGATTCAAAGAAGTTATCATGTGTCATGACAAAGTGAAACCACTTTTGAAAATGCACAGAAAGGATTGTCTGCCACAGCTTACTTAATAGAAATGGAAAGAGTGGACAGGTAGGTAGGCACTCAGAGGGACTTTCCAGTTTCAAAGTCTGTTGGGGAAAATTAAGTTTGAAAAAAAAACAAGCCTTATGGAAGCAATTATTTTTAAATATTGGCTAGAATTATAGGGTAGCTGCACAACTAATGAAAGTCTATGTTTAGAAGCTACTTGGGTTTTAGTTCACAGGAAAAAAGATAATTGAACTTTATTTCTTTAGCGGTCATTTCTATTCTTTCTGCATGTTTTAGTGTTTGTGTTAGAGCCTCCTGTGAAGTCAGATATCTTCGCTTAGCATCATATGCAAATAGATGCTTTATCAGTGAGGATGATGGCTGTCATAGTTGTGAATTTCCTGTATGCTTTACTCCTTACACAAAAAGAACGAATTTGTTCAAAAATTCTCAAGTTGAAAGATAAAATGCTATGCCCAGGAGACCCTTAGGAGCTTTCAGGTAACTGTCCACTTCCTGTTTTGCCAAGATGAGGCTCAGATGCATTTTATAAATTCTTCCTGCCTAGGATTAATGCTTGAGAGATGACCTCATCTTGGAAGGAAGATATCAGCAAATCAGTCTCTGGCTTAGCTGGTACTGTCCATAAGGAAGGAAAGTGGGGTAAAGTTGGAAGATATATTTTAAAGGGTCTGGGACTTCATGTCAGATTTTGAGGAACAATAACAAAGGAATCCAGTTTGGCAAATGCTATTATTAGGAAGATCTAAACAATTGGTTTGCTGAGTCATCCTTGATATACCTATGGCACACTGATCTGTAGTGTTTGAAACTGGCTGAATCTCAACTTTCATCAAGTTGTCAAAAAGCTTTTTTAGTGCCTAGCCATGCTTTGGCACCACACAGAGATGCATCTTCGCCACCTAAGGGCATGCTAGCTAAAAGAAGGCATTTGCATATCACTGTGCCCCAATTTCCCTAACCTCACTACCTAGCAAACCAGTTATTTTTTTTTTTACCAGTTATTTTTGTGAGGCATTTAAGTACATGCCTGGGAAGACAATCTGTATCATCAGTGATAAGCTCTAACAGGGTGGAAAAGCATCAGTGGAATGAAAGAAGGATTGCTATAACGGCAATAAGGACAGTCTCTAGGTTATTCAATCTCATGCAGCACTACTAGATTAACTTTCCCAAAAATTGCTTTATCACCTCAAAATCTTTCAAAGGCTTTCCACTTTTCTTTAGTCTGGTATTCATACCCCCTCTAATTTGACCCTGACCTCCACCTTGAGCCTTCATTACTCTTCCCTATGAAGATCTTCCTCTAGCCCTGCACTGTCCAATACAGAAGCCACTAGCCATGTGTGGCTATTAAGTACTTGTATGGCTAGTCTGAATCCAAAGATATGCTGCAAAGCAATATGCAATCCAAAGATAGGTTGCAAAATACACAACCAAAAAATGTAAAATATCTCCGTTTGTTATATTGATTACACAGGTAAATTAAAATTAATTTCACCTGTCTCTACGTGTTTTTAACATGGGTACTAGAAAATTTTACATGATATCTGTGGCTTACATGTTTCTATAGAATAGCACTGCTCTATACTGACCAACCCATAAATCGCTTTGCCTTTGCTCCTGCCACTTCCCTCTCCTGGACAGCCTGCCCCTTGCTCTACCCATCATCTAAGGTTAGGGCATCTCTCTCCGTTGTCCCCAGCACCAAATCATTATGCCTTACTCTGATCTCTAGTAGTAGTTTTTTTTTTTTTGCATGGGCAGGCACTGGAAATCGAACCTGGGTCTCCGGCATGGCAGGCGAGAACTCTGCCTGCTGAACCACTGTGGTCCACCCTCTAGTAGTATTTTGGTTGGCAATATTCCAATATTTGATTTTCTACTTAGCCCAAAGACAGAAAAGACTGAGTCTACGCAGAGAGAAAACAATAATAATAGGTGACAAGTACTGCTAGGAACACAGGAAGGGTACCTGTCACAGAGTGCCAGGGTAAACTTTCCAGGAAGAAATAAACTTAGGCTAATTCTTTTTTTATTATTATTAAAAATACTTTATTACTAAAAAATGCTAACCATCATGTGAGCCTTCAGTAAGTCATCACCTTTTTTGATGGTGGAGAGTCTCGCCTGGATGCTGATGGCTGCTGACTGATCAGTATGGTGGTTGCTGAAGGCTGTGGTAATTTCTTAAAATAAGAGAACAATGAAGTGTGCCACATCCATTAACTCTTCCTTTCATGAAAGTGGGCTGATTCTTAAGGAATAAGTAGGAATAAAGTAGTAAAGGGGAAAAGGAGTTCTGGCCAAGTGTACAGGCATGGAATTGTGGAAAAGTGGCTCATTAGAAGGGTCGGTAAGTTGGGATGGCTGGACACAAGGTAGCTGTGAGGCGGTAGAGAGAGAGAAGGCTCTTAGCAACTGCTCTCTTATGTCTTATTCATGCCTAACTCCCAGTCAGATTGCAGGTTCCTGGTTCTTAGTATATCCCATGCCCTACACATAATGCTGGTTGATAGAATGGAGTATGTAGATAATAAGCGTATTTCAGTTAAGGGCATCAGCAGTCTACCAGTTGCATGCTAAAAACTTTGGGATCTTTCTTAGCAAATTCCTCACCCCATCCACTGCAAGCAATTGCAAACCCTACCCGTTTTACCTTGGAAATATCCTATTATCTCTCCCTCGAAGGTCTAAGTTGTTGTTCCAAGCTCTTTCAATCTACCCTCCACACTGCCACCTAAATAGTGCCTGACTAAGTGCTATATACCATTGTAAGTGCTTTACAAATGGTAACTTGTTTATTCCCTGCAACAGCCGTTAAGAGGTGGTAATGTTACTAATCCCCATCTTGGATGTGAGAGAAATGAGCCACAGAGGTTAATTTGTCCAGAGTTTCTCAATTAGTGGTATAGCCAGGTTTTGCCTAAAAATATTTCTATAATTACATTTGCCAGTGCCTAAAAATCTTCTGGCTTTTTAGTGGTTTTCAGATTTTTCTGTGAAACCCCAGGAACAGGCCAAATTGGAGTGCCTTTTTCTGTCTTCAATCAGAATAGCTCTACTTTTACCTGTTTTATATTATGACATTCCACATGAAATTCTATTTTGGAAAAAGGGTACATGGCTTTAGGAAAAAAAAAAAACTTTTTGAAAATCACTGGCCTAAAGAATACCTAAAGCCAATTACAGTTCGGTCCCAATCTCTCTCTCCAACCTCATCGCTACTCCTCACATTCCTTGTGATACAGCCACAATGAGCGTCTCTCTTCCCAGAACAACATGTCTTTTGTATTTTCATGCTTTTGTACAAGCCGTTCCCTTTCCCCGACTATCCAGTGAATTCATTCTTCAAGGCCCAGCTCAGATACCTGGTGGTGGTTCATGTGACTGTGCTCCGTCACTCCACATCAGTCCTTGTGCCTTCACGTCCTAGATGTATGAACTTGGACAAATGACTTTTCTGGTCTCACCTCGGTTTCTTCCCTTTTCAAACGGTGAATAGTTGGTACCTACCTCATACCTTTAAGGATTAAAATGAGTTATGACATGTAAAGTACTTCAAATGCCTTGCTTGGCATATAGTACGTGTTCCAAAGGTGCCAGCTGTTCCTAATCCTCTGTGAAGTTTCCCCTGGTTTCCCCAGGCAGGGATCATCATACGTTCTTCATTGGTCAGGACCTTAATCCTACAGCTTTTATAGTACTTACAACATTGAGGTGTATTAATCATTTCATTGATTCTAAGACACTTTTTTTTTCACATTTTAATATCTCAAATCATCACATCTTAAAATCAACAGTGCCTTAGATTTTATAAAATAATTTCATCTGATACCCTTCTTGGCGTGAAATCAGGGGGCCCATCTTTCTCTATTGCCAGGACATAGCTCACTGCGGGCTTTTAGAAAATGTTTGTTGAATGAACAGATGATGATGGTAATGAAAGAGGCAAAGTTTGCGATGGGTAGGAATGGAATACAACCTAAGGATTAAAGGGGCACCCTTGAAAAGTAATCAGGTGCCACAGGTGACCTTACGCTTACAGTTTAAGAAGCCATTTCAGAAAGAATTCAGTCCTTCGGACCTTGACGTCTACATTAATTTTGGTACAGTGATAGGAAAGGCTGCCCTAGAATGATCCTTGAAAAGCTGCACAGATCATCAAATCTGAAATAAACCCAGTACAGTGATGAAAATCATTGAAGAAAATAAGTTTACAATTTCTCTGGTACTGAGTCAGAAAACTAACCAGTTCCCCACTTACTACTTCTCCATTTTAGTGGGCCAAGCCTGAAGTCTTAGCACCTTTGTCTTGTTCCTCTCCCTGCTCCAATCATTCAATCACCAAGTTTATTTTTCTGCATTTGTTCCTGCATCCTTCCCCTTTTGTTTCCACTGCTATTGTTACCTCTTACCTGTAGGAGCTTCCTAACTTGCCCCCCTTGTTTCTGGGCCTCTAGCCCATTTTACACATGGCCACCGTACTTTGTAAAAGTAGAGAATCAATCATATCACTCCCCTGATTAAATGCCCTAAACAATGCAACTGACTACTGAATAAAGTCCAGACTCCCTAGTTTGGATTTCAAATCCAGTGTGATCTGTCCCAAACTACGTTTACACTTAAACATACTTTTTTTAAAATAGTTTTTCTCCTTTCACATGTAGCCAAATTGAATAATTTCTTGAACTCGCTCTGCTATCTTATACTTCCTATGCCTTTGCCCTATCTGGTTCCAGTCTTCTCAGTGTTGTCTAGATCTTCACTGTCCAATGGAAGCTACTAGCCACATATGGCTATTTAGCACTTGGAATGTCAGCAGTCCAAACAGGGATGTGCTGTAAGTATGAAATACCAGATTTCAAAGACTTAGTACCAAACAACAAAAAAGTAAAATAGCTCATTAATTAATAATGTTTCATATTGATCGCATATTGAATTTATATTTTGGATATCGTAGGTTAAATAAAATATTAAAGTTATTTACACCTGTTTGCCTGTTTTTCTCATGTGTCTATTAAAGAGTTTTAAATTACCTATGTGGCTCACGTTGTATTTCTATTGGACAGCACTGGCCTGGATCTTCCTTATATTTCAATACCCAACTCAAATTCCACCTCTTTTTCCATGTAGAGTTCTCTGATTTAACCCACGGCTAATAATAATCTCATCCCATAGCACTCTTACCTGTACCTCTCTTAAAACAAATACTTTCTCCACTGGGTTACAATTATAAGTAAGGCCTATTTGCATATAAACTGTTAAGGGCAGTATTTATGCTAAATCAATAGGTGCCCTTTCACTAGATAGTGAACTAATAAAAAAAAGCAATTGAGGGAGGGGGCTCATAGTTTGAAAACACAATATTATAACAAAAATAATAACACTTCATAATAACTGCAGAAAGCTTGATTAAATCTTTCCCAAAGTGAAATCTGCCATTTTCAGCAGGGGTCATGTTCCTTTGGGGATGTATCCAAATCTCGGCATAAGATTTTTAGTTTATCCAAAGGAATGTATTTTTCAAAAGTCAAAAATACTGCTCTCAAGCACCGCCCTGTAGTTGATTCTCAGTGCCCAGCAGCATAAATCCCATACAGCACTTAACTGATGTGTACTCTGAGCCATGGATGACAGAGAATAAAACAGATAAGTAAAATATATTCCCTACCTTCTGAAAGCTCACAGTCTGGGAGAGCAGATGCAATTGTTTATTAATTTTGCTATTTATATGCCATCCTGTTCTCAAAAGGATCAGAACTGGCTCACAGTTAATCAGAAATAAGTCGAATACAAGAAAGATGGTAACATGCACAAATAAGGAGAATAAGGAATACAAATTTACAGATTTCATTCCAGTTTGAAGACTAGGAGAACATTAAGGCACAGGTGAGATTAATGGGACGTAAGGGTGAATATGGGGAGGAGAGGAGGAAATGAATATCCAGCCTCCTTCCCACATGCTTTATGTGAACTCAAGTGTGACTCACTCAGAATTGAAAAATGGTGCCATCGAAAGAGCATTGAAATATTTGAGGTTAGGGTTGGTCAGACCAGGGTTCAAATTATTCTAACTGAGCCTCAGTTTTCTCATCTATAAAAAAATGATAATACTTGGCTTACAGGATTAACGTGAGGATCAAAATATATAATAGATGTACAAGTGCTGTGAAAACTAAAAGATAACATTGAACCCCTAGCACAGGCCCGAGTGAATGAAATGAGCAAAGAAGCGAGTGAACAGGCCCATAGAATGAAGTCTTTCTACCTATGACAGTTCTCTTCAGCCCCAAAGATACGTAACTCTGGTCGCATTTTCATTCCCCAGACTAAAAGACCACACTTCATATCATGCCCAGTGGGGCTTACCCTGTACTGATGCACCTCTTCATCTCGTTTTTGCCTCAGAAGTGTGATCTGGTCCTCCAGGTTCCTGTTTTGCAAATGCAGCTGCCGAGCCTCTGCCTGCAGGGGTCTTAAAGCCTCCTTCATCTCTTGTATCTCAGCCTGGGTTTTCTGTAGAGCTTTAGCCCCAGCTTCTTTCCTCTCTAGGAGTCGCAGCAACTGAGGCTCATACTCTTCCTCCAGGCCCTGGCGGCTCTCTGCCATCAGGTTCTCAAACTGGGCAGAGAGCTGACGGCTCTCCCGAAGAAAGTGCCCGTCACCCTGGCTTGGGGGTGCTTCTAGTTGTTGCTGCAGCCGTTCCTTCTGCTTCTGGTAGGTATCTTTGAGCTGCACCAGCTCTTCTGAGAGCTGGGCTGCCCGGGTAGTCAGCACATCCCGGAGCTCGGCAAACTGGGCCACATCCTGCCGGCGGCACTCTAGCTGGTACTGGTAGGCCACACATTCCTTTGTCACTTTGAACAGCTTCTGCTTGACCAATCTGCTCTCTTCCCTTATGCCATCCCTCTCTAGCTCTGCTTGGGCGTGCAGTTTGTAGGCAGCCAAGATATCCTGGTGGACCTGCTGCACCTCCTGTAGGGCTGGTTCCCGGAGCAACACAAGCTCGTGGATAAGCCGATCCCTCTCCTCTTCCAGCTGGGCCACAGCTTGGACACACTGCTGGAAACGCCCCTCTAGCAACTCCAGGTCTTCTATGCTCAGGTTCTCTTCTGGGCTGGAGCTGGGCGCGGTGCTTGGGCTCTCCTCAGCGTTAGATTGCTCTTCCCTTGTGTCTGTCTCTCCCACATACAGGATCTGCTCTGCGCTTGTAGTCTTCTCGGGTTTCATTGGCTCTTCCACAAACTCTATCTCAGCTGGCCTCACGGTCTCCTCCTCCTCAAACAGTGTCTCCTCTGGCTCCATGGGCTCTTTCACACACAGTGCCTCATCTGGCGGCATGATCTCCTCAATATACAGCATCTCCTCTGGCTTCCCAGTCTCTGCCATATACAGCATCTCATCAGGGTCACCTGTATCCCCCAGGAAGAGAATGTCCTCTAGGTTCAAAGTCCCCTCCAAAGACAGAGTAACCTCTGGGTTCATGGTCTCTGCCTCATAAAGGAATTGAAAGTTCTCTTCTTGAAGAGGAGACTTGGCTTCTACTCCTATTGCCCTGCAAGAGAAATTATTTTAAATGAGAGGATGGTTCGTGACTGGAGTTGTTGGACCTCAGGCCTAGATTGCATCAGGTTCTGAGATCTCAGAAGTGTTTGCCTAGCCCCTTCTCCCCACCCACTCTCTCCCTCTCCTGCCCCCTCCACACACACACACAGTCATTGCCTAGATCCTAAAGGCATTCCTACATTGCCACGTCTCGTCTCTGCTTCTGTATAGGAAACACACGACCTCCACTGTCATGAGAAAATTTTAATGTTGACTTAAAACCTTCTTCCCTGCAGGTTTTACCTACTGGACTTGATTCTTCCTTCCAAAATCAAACAAATCTAGCTTCAAACACTAAAAGGAAACTAACTTATCATTTCTATCTATTCCTTACATCCGAGGATTTCCAGTGTCCTCCTCATTTGGGTCACTTCTTTCTGACCAGTCTCCAGATTTTCACTGTCCTTTGGCGACGGGTCTTGAAAGCAGTTCCCCTAGCATGCTCTGGGCAGTGCCACCTTTGGACACTATACTCCTGTGGATGCAGCCAAGATTCCCTTAACGTATAGGGCAGCTCCATCACACTTCTGACAAATGCTTAGTTTAAGATCCTTAAAGACTTTTTCACACCAAGTAACTTGAAGCCACACTCTTGTTCTTTTGAAACTTCATCCTGTTACTATCGGCCCATCCTTCTAGTCTGTCAAAGACCTATGAATTCAGATGCTGTGATTCCAATTCCAACCTGTGAGCTCCCTGACCCAGAAGCCTGCCGCCTGCCAGCCTAATCAAGTTTCTGTTGGGAAATACGCGCCTGCTTTTTTTTGACCCTCAACTGACTTCAGTCCTTCCTGTTTCCAATGCTTCATACTTACTGTGGATCTCTGAGCACTTCTTTAAAAATATAAAATAACACAGAAATAATCATCACGATAAATTACACTTAAGTGTGCCAAGCCCTATTCTAAATGCTTTATATATAACAACTCAGTTAATCCTCTGTTCTAAATGTTTAACAACTCTATGAGGTAGTTATATATATCATCCCCATTTAACAGACTGGGAAACTGAGGCTAAGAGACATTCCATAATTTGCTTAAGGAAACTAAGATAGTCAGTGTGTGCCACATATAAAACTTTTTCAAACCAAGTCATTTTAAGCCATGTCCCTTGTGTAAATTTAAGTGTAGCTTTCAGGAAACTTTTTTTTTTTTTTAAGATAGAAAGTATAAATAAAAAGCCCCATGTAGCAAAGAACTTGATTTATCTGTCTTGAAAAGGCCGACTTGTGTCCAGATCGTAAGCTCTATCTTAACTCCAAGTTCCCAATAAAGAGCTTTTATTCCAAGCCATTGTGTACTCTGTTCTCCTCTCCAACACCCCGGGGATCCCTGCCTTCCCTTTCTGGGTCACATGGTAGCCCTCAAAACCACAAAAGTGAGGCTTCAACAGGCCTCCGGCATCACTGGCCTCATTTGATCCAGCAGTGAGGCCCCAAACCTGAAAGCCTGAGGACAACCCAATCACCGAGTCCATTCACATCACTTTACCAGAGGGGAACTGGGTTTTAGAAATCTTTACCTGTCGTCACTTGGCACCTCAAACTCAACTGCCCCCAAATTATCCTTCTCTCCAACCTTGAGGCAATGTGTTCTCCAGCTCAGAGAAACACTTCACCATACACCCAGTGGAGGAGGCAAGAAATCTTTTGACATCTCTTGCCCTCCCCCACATTGCCAGCTCACCAAATATTGACCTTTCCTCTGACAAGTCTCCGTCCCTCTCCTACTGCCAGGGCCCTAATCCAACTGACCCTCTCTCACCTGGATGTTTATACCAGGCTTCTAAAGGGTCTCCCTCACTCCATCCAAGTCTATTTTTCCTTCTCCCCATCCCAGTCTATTCTCCACAGTGCCATGGTGAGCCTGCTAGAGCATAGAGTCAGCCACATTGCTCCACTTCACCCAGAGAAAGCCAAACTCCTTAGCGTGGGCCCACAGCCCTTAAAGATGTGGCCCCAACATGTTTTGTAGCCTCTTCTTACTTTACTCCCTGCAGTCCACTCCATGTTTGGCAATCCAAAACATGCATTCACTTTTTACACCTCTAGCACTTAGCCCGCAATGTCTGAAAAATCCAGCTGAGAAATGAAGTTCCCTGTACACCGCCTAACTAGAGAACAGAGTCCTGCCCTCCATGAGAAGGTACGGCTCTGTGGCAAGAAAGATGCACCTTCCCCACCAGCCAGACCCGCCCTGATACTCAACAGTGTCCCTGCTTTCCCAGCACACAGCCCTCACATCTGTGCTTCTACTGAGCCCTCCATTGTGGAAATGCTCTGGGCACTATTCTAAGCATTTCACATGTATACTCATTTATATAATGAGTTTATTATCCCATTTTATTATTTATCATTTATTATCCCATTTTATTGATGCAGAAACCAAAAGGCAAACAGATTAAAGAACTCACTCAAGGTTCCAAAACTCATCAGTGGCGGAGCTAGGAAAAGACTGGCCTATTCGGCTCCAGAGTGGGAACCCTTACTCGCCACGCTTGCTTACCCTCCTCTGAGAGAAGATATGAGGTCTTAAAAGATTTAAAACAACTACACTATGTTGGACAAAGCTTGGCACATAGAAGTCAAAATATATTTAAATCTACTTAACAAATTTCTACCCTGACCAGTCCTCCTAACATCCCGGTGGTGCAGTTTCTGCACACCATGTTGTCTCAGAGACCCCACCCCGGAGGCCAGGTCTCTGCTCGCCCCTGCCCTCACACCGCTGCCTCTCTCTACGGAGCTAGTTAAGGAACAGATTGTGGGAGGCCTGCGGAGAGGGAGTGAGCTCAGCTGTCCCCTAGGGCCGTGGCGGGGAGTGTGTAAGACACTGTGCAGGCATGAGTCTGCCCACGTCGGACTCCGTGTGTCCCTACAGGCGTGCATGGCAGTGCCGGTGAGTTTCTGCGTGTGTTTAAAACAGTGTGCTTAGCCTTGTGCCCATGTGTGCCAGTAAAGTGGGGGGCTGGGGGAGCAGTATTTGCTCCTCCACCTCCTGGTTACTCTGAAAAGTCCCAGGGTCAAAAGTCTGACCTGGGGCAGAAATGCTCCCCATTTAGCACAAACCCCTCAGCCACAGGTCCCTTCCCCCTAACCAGGGGTAAGCTGACAGCGAGGACGGATGGGGAGAGCCTTCCCTCCAGAGCCCCCGCCCAGCCAGGGTCCTACTGCTGTGCTGGGACAGCAGACACCCCCTTCCCCACCCCCTGATCCCCACCTTCCCCCCTTACCCCCCCACCCCGGGCCCTGACAGGAGAGAACAAGCTCAACTTCAGTCAGGCCAAGGCCCAACCTGCCCCGACTGGCTTCCACACAGAAGAATTCAGCGACTAGAGGCCGTGGTCTCCTGCTGACACTTGGCGGGGTGGGGGGGAGAAAGGAAAGCAAGCAGGGTCTGTCTTAGGCCACTGTGGGCCGAATGGCATTTGTCTGGACAAAGTCTGAAAGGGTTAGTTCTCACAGTCTGGAGGACAGGGAGCGGATAAATGGAGGTAGCTGACCCCCGGGCCTGGACACCCTACCTCCTGTCGCTGGCGGGGCTCCACACCCCACGCCCCGCCTGGCTGGACCACTATCCCCCAGCCAGGTTCAGGGTGCTGGCGGTGGGGAGGGGAAACCATCCTGCTCCCTCCCCCAAAGGGCTGGCGAAGCGGGTCCTGGACGATCCTACCTCGAGGCCTGGGCGGCGCCGTCCCCCTCGCGCCGGGGCTCCGGGCTGGCCATGGCTGCCCGACCAGGGGCTCGGCGGCCGCGTTATTAATAGCCGGCCCGGCTGGCCGCTCGCTCCGGCGCCCGCGCCCGCCGCACGGCCAGCTGCAGCCGACACCGGATCCCGGCCGGCCCCGGGCCGGGAGCGCCCACTTGGCCCCGGCTCCGGCTGGGGGAGGAGGGAGCGGGCCGCGCGGCCCTGAGGGCGGGGAGTGGCCGCGCCTCCCGGGACCGGCCTGGGGTGGGGGCCGTTGATTGGCGCTTCCCAAACCCGCCCGCCCCAAGACCTTCCTGAACTGTCTTCCTCGCCACCCTTCTTTCCCGATGGGTCCCTCAGAGGTTTCTGAACTTAGGGGGCTTCCGCAGCCCCCCAGGAGAGCCCCTTCTCAGAAGGGCCGCTCCTCCTGCCGGCCGGCCGAAGTGGGGGGGCAGGGTTTGGGGGCCTCACGGGACCCAGCACCCTCGCCTGCAAGTGTCTGGAGCGTCCGCCGCAGCTGGCGTCCCCCGATCCCCACGCGCGCCCAGCCGGCACCCTCTGAGCGCTGCGCCCGCAGCTGTCGGGCAGGGTGGGGCAGGGCGTGGGCTGGGAGAAGAGGGTTAGGGCCACACCCCGTGCGTTTGGGGACAGCCTGGAACCTGTGAGCAGGGTTAGGGAAGGGCGGTGGGAGGGATTTAAGCCTGTAAGGTTGAGTCCCTATTTAACACCCCTCTGCCCCCAACATGCCTGGTTTCCTAGGCCCTTCTCTGCTTGCTCCACCTGTCACCCCCGCCCAGTTCTGCTTCTATCACCTCCAAGGCCCTTTCCCTCCCCCAAGCACTCAGTCCATCAGTACCAGGGTCAGAATTCAACCCTGACATCTCCCTCCCCAAGCAAGAAGCTGCTGGCCCCCTTCCCAGAGCTGGCCCTCGGGCATCTCCTTCTGATTCCTTTTTTTTCCATTTAGGCTCCCCCGTCTGGGGAGGTTTTTTACTCAATCGCAGAAGAATGCTGTTCCTATAACAAACCCTGGGAAAAATTAGTCAGTCCTTGAGCGTGGTGTGGGGGTGGTGTGGTCATGTGATGTGTGTGTGTGTGTGTGTGTGTGTGGCCTTTTGTGTTGTGATTGGTGTGCCCACAGTGGGCTATATGAGCATAGGTGTACGGTTGTGTGTGTGTGTAGTGTGGTGTACGGAGGGGGAGATATGTGGGATTGGGTGCGCAGGTTGTACCTGTAATGATTGTGGGATACGCGTCTGTGTGAACGTGTGACATGTGATTGTATGATCCTGGGGTGAGTGACCATGCATGTGGGTGATTGTGACCGGTGGAAGTGTCTGTGTGTGGGGCTGGCTGTTGTAACAGTGTTTGTGGGGGTGTTTATGGTCATGTGTATGACTGTATGACCGGGGGACGAGTGTCTGTGTATATTGGCGATTGTGTGTCCTTTGTAAAGTGTCTGAGCATAAGTGTGTGACTGTGTTCATGGGGATGCATGGTCATGCGTGTGAGTGTGTGCCTGTGCGCAACTGGCAGCTGGCGTGTGGAGTGTCCTGTGGGTGTGCCTGGGGGCCTGTCTATGTGCCCATGAATCCATGTGCTCGCGTCTGAGCACCGCCTGTGGCTGTATATTTATATCTCTCTGTTTAACGCAGGGGATGGAGGATTAACACCCAGGCAGCCAAATATACCCTTGTAAGGTATGAAGGAGAAAAAGACAGGGTTTGGAGGCTGCTGGTCATTTTCTGACTTAGCCCTGAAATATTCCAGGGGAGGAGGTTGGCAAAGCTTGGCTAGCTGCTGCTTACTTGACAGTTGCTGCCAGTCAGAGGGGAGCGTGCACGCGCGTGCATGTGTGTGTGTGAGTGTGTCAAGGACAAGTCTTGCCAAACAGCACTGTTTGCTGCAGGTGCTAGGCAACAGGCAGCAAGGGTGGCCTTTGGAAGGGCTGCTCCTCCCCCCCCCCAGCCCCCCAGCCCAGGAGCTGGGCCTGGGCAATGCCCCAATACTGAATCCCATAACCCTAACTAATCTCCCCTAAGCCCTTCTTTAAGCTGAGCCACTGAATCTTCCCGGCAACTTCTCCACCTCCAGGTCTTTGCCCTTGCTGTTCCCTCAGCCTAGAAACCCTGATCCCAGATCTTTACTTCCCAACTTCTACTCTCCTTGCCGTCTCAACTCAAATGGCATCTCCCCTGACGCCATTCCTCCTCCCAGTAAATGTCCACCCATGTACTGTTGATCCTGTCATCCTGTTTATTTTCTGTATAGCACTTCCACAATCTGCAGTAATACAGTTTATTTAACATTCCTTCTTTCTCTGCTTCCCTGAGGAGAATGCAAGGCCCACAAGGGCATGGACTATGTGTATCTTGCTCACTATTGTTTCTCCAGCACAGGGACAGGCACATAGTAGGACCTAAAAAAAGAACTTGAATGAATGCAAAAAAGCAGCATGGTCCTACCTGAGCCAGTTTAGACAGCGTGTGAGGTCTCTGTGTGCGAGGCCTGTGCTGCTCACCACCAAGGAGGCCAAATCTGCTTAGACAGCCAGACATAAACATGCGACCAGAGAGCAGATATGAAGGCAAAATGTGTGAGGCTGAGCTCTCAATTCACTTGGCCAATGCTGGCCCTTGGTGTGTGCCGGTCTCTGCATTGGAGCAAACAGCTGTTAGCTCTGGTCCCTGTCTGTGAGGAGCTCACAGAGGAGGACTGACCTGTCTCCTAGAGAGATAAACCTAGGCAGAGAATAATGCCAAATCACTGGGCTCAGCGATGGGATAGGCACTGAGAAGCAGGAAAGCCAGGGATAGGAGAGACAGCCTCGAGGAAAAAGTAAGCTGGGTCTGGAAGGATGAGAAATGATGTTCCAGGGTCAGACACAGACTCTGTGCTTTGAAAGACAAGCGCAGCCCTTGTCCTCTCAGCCCCTCCCCAAAGCTGAAGAGGAGAGAAGACTCTGAGCTGGCCAAGGCATGAGCCAGGAAGGGCAGGGGATCAAGAGGGCAGCAGGGGCAGTGTCAGAGACAGAGGTGGGGGCCAGAACCTTGGCCACAGTCTCCACCACACCCCAGAACATGTCCCACATGGCCTTGGAAACCCATCTTCCCTGAACCTCAGTTCCTTATGGGTCATTATTGCCCTCTCGACAGAATTGTTGTGAAAAGCAATGAAATGCGAGGTTCAGCACATGAGCTCATGGACGTGAAGCTGCCCTGCAGGCTGAGAAGAGCACATTTCCCTATGTTCTAGTTTGTGAGCTGCCAGAATGCAATATACCAGGAACAGAATGGCTTTTTAAAAGGGGAATTTAATAAGTTGCTAGTTTACAGCTCTAAGGACAAGAAAATGTCCCAATTAAAGCAAGTCTATAGAAATGTCCAATCTAAGGCATCCAGGGAGAGAGACCTTGATCCAAGAAAGCCGATGAAGTTCAGGGTTTCTCTCTCAAGCAGAAAGGCATGTGGCAAACACTGTCAGGGTTTCTCTCTCAGCTGGAAGGTCAATGGCAAACAGCGTCATCTGCTAGCTTCCTCTCCAGCTCCCCAGGAGGCATATTCCTTCTTCATCTCCAGAAGTCGCTGGCTGGTGGACTCTCTACTTCATGGTTCTGCAGCATTCTGCTCTCTCAGAATCTCATGGCTTTTTCTCTCGCCGTTCTCTAGCTTTTTCCAAAGTGCTGCTTCTTTTAAAGGATTCCAGTAAAACCAATCAAGACCCACCTGGAATGGGTGGAGACACATCTCTACCTAATCAGATTTAATACCCACACTGTTTGAGTCACATCTCGATGGAGATAAACTAATTAAAGTTTCCAACATACAGTGCTGAATAGGGATTAGAAGAAATGGCTGCCTTTATAAAATGGGATTAGGATTAAAACATGGTTTTTCTAGGGTACATACATCTTTTCAAATCGGCACGCCCTATGACTGCTGCAGTGGAGGCCTTCCCCGCCAGACACTGGGCTTGGTTTCTTTGTGCCAAGAGCTTCAGCAACATCCAGAGGTGGAAGGAGGGTGACACGGACATGCCCTGGCAGGCCTCTTTTTTGGGGGGGAAGGGGGAGGTGCATGGTCCGGGAATTGAATCTGGGTCTCCTGCATGAAAGGCAGGCATTCTAACCACTGAACTACCCGTCTGGTAGGCCTCTTGTACCCACTTCTTAGACGGAGTTTGAAATCTGCCTTGGCATCTACTTTTTGTGTGACCTTAGGCAAGTCCTTCCACGTTGCAGAGCCTGTTTTCTTCTCTGTAAAATTAGAATAACACTTTTTACCTCCCTGGTTTGCGTGAGAATGAACTGAGAACACACAAAGTATTTAATCAAGTGCCTGACACATCAAAACGCCCCTTTTTTCTCTTTTACTTTCCCAGAAGCTGCAACCAGAGACTGTCTCCATTCATTCATTCATTCCAATATTTATTAAACCAGACAGCATGTTAGGTACTAGGAACACCAAGACTAGTAAATCATTAGGGCAGGAACAATGTCTGTATTTCTTCGTTGCTCTATCTCCAGCCCCTGGGTTTTCAATAAATACTGGCTGAATGAGTGAATGCTATTAGTTATTTTCTTGAGCACCTACTAGATACCAGGTGCGAAACCAAGCATTTTATGTGTATTATCACAACGAATCCTCAGCACAGCCCTATAATGCGTGAGGGCCATAATAAAGTTCATTTTATTGATGAGAAAACTGAGGCTCAGAGATGTTAAGCAACTTAGCTGCCCAAGGTCACGCAGGGAGGGAATGATGGAGCCCACATTCAATGCTCTGCCTCCACTAATGAATGAATTATTATTTATCATTATCATTGTCATTATCTCTGCCCTTCAGAGGCTTCCAGTCTAGAGGGGGCCAAGTGGTCTTACCCTCCAACGGGCCCAGGCACAGCCACCGACTCTGGTACAGCTGAGTTCAAATCCGGTTCTTCCAATGTACACTCTGCATCGCCTGGGAAATAATGTCCCTGAACCTCAAATTCTCCTTCAGGGAAATGAGGTTGGGTGGGCGTTAAAAGAGACATTGTGGAGGAAATGCCCAGCACCTTGCCCAATATACAAGAAGTGCTTGATAAGTTTTATCTTCTTTATCCCCTCCTTCCTCCTTGGCTGTTGAGGCCGCTGTCTGGGGTCCGTGCGCCTGGGGCTGGACGGCGGCGCCGACCACCCACGCAGAGGGCGGCGCGCTCAGGGACGGCCCTCCCGCGATGGGGCTTCCGCGGCGGTGCGGAGAGCTGCCTCCAGGGGGCGCCTCCACGCCCACCCCGCGCCGGGGGACTGTAGTTCCCGCCGCAGCCACGCGGGGCCGCGAGTCTCCCGGGACCCAGGGCGCGCGGGCGATGGGGAGGTCTGAGCTTTGGCGGAATCAAGGATGTTATTTGGCATCACGGCGATAATTAATAATAACCAACAATACTAGTAATAGATCTATCCAGCTGCTCCCGATTTAAAAGGCACATTCGCGTGCGGAAAAGCCGTATGACTCAAGAGAAGGAACCAGGCTTTAACCCAGACCGGGTACGAATCCAGACCACTCATTCCCATTTTCCAATCTGACCGGTGGGCTTCTCTGAGCTTCGATTTCCTCGGTTTTAAGATGGAAAATATAATATAGCTCTGTAAGGCATAAATGAACTCCTGGAGAACAACTTGGAAAAAGCGCATTTTTGTAATTCTCACTTCATTAAATCCATTTTACACTTGAAGATCCATTGGGGACCTCCCCTACCCCAGACCATGAAGCCAATTCAGGAGCTTATCCCCTAACCCCACCACCAACTGTGTCCCCACTCCCCTCACCCACTAACCCCCCCCCCCAAACTGTGTCCCTACTCCCCCCTGGAATTACCTGTTCACCTTTAGACCTTCAAGCTCATCTGGGCGCTTGCCCTCCATCTCCAGGTGCAGGCTCAGAGCCAGCAAACCTCCTCCCTACATTCCCACTCTCACCCTGGAACTGAAGCCATGCCCCCTCCTTCCTGCCCACTTATGCTTTCAAAGCCCCACCCAGCCACCTCCTGCAGGAAACCTTTCCTGTGTGGTGCTCTCCCTCCCTAGGTCTGCAGCCTTTGCCATTTCCTCTGCCTGGAACACCTTTTCCCTGAGTCCTAAAGCCTGTTACTCAGGGCGCCGCTTAAATATCACTTCATCCAGGAAGCAGCCCTCCTCTCTGTTCCTGCAGCCCCCTCTGCTTCTTCTAAACATGTTGCAGCATGAGGGATTGTTTGTTTAATGCTCGGTCTCCTCCATTACCTAGTGATGCCCCTGAGAGCAGGAACCACATCTACTGAGGGTGCCATTGTAAACCAAGGGCCAAGTCCGCTGCCTGGGACAGAGTGGACACTCCACAAATGTGTGCCCAGTGAATGAATGATTAGACCCATCTGGGTCCAACCACTCAGCCTTCTCAGGGCACAGGCACAGAGGCCCCCACAGCCACAGACACACAGACACTTAAGTAGAGTCTGTATTAGTTTGTTAAACTGCCAGAATGCAATATACCAGAAATGGAACAGCTTTTTTAAAGGGAATTTAATAAGTTACAAATTTACAGTTCTAGGGCTGAGAAAATGTTCAAACTAAGTGACCAACAAGAGGTTTCCTTCATTCAAGAAAGGTTGATGCCGTCCAGAACATCTCTGCCAGCTGGGAAGGCATCTGGCTGACATCTGCTGGCCCCTTACTCCTGGGCTGTGTTGCTTTCAGCCTCTGTTTCCTGTGTTGGTTCTTCACTTGGCTCCTCTGGGACACAACTCTGGGTTCTGGTTTGCTCAGCATCTCACGGAAAGGCACATGGCGACATCTGCTGGGCCCTGCATCTGTGAATGTCTGGGTCTCCTGTTGGCTCTATAAGCTCTGAAGCAACTGTTCTCCAAGTGGCTGCATCTGTGCCAGCTCTAAGCTCTCTCCAAAATGTTTCCTCTTTTAAAGGGCTCCAGTAAACTAATCAAGACCCACTTTGAATGGGCGGAGTCACAGATCCATCTAATCAAAACGTCAACCCACAATTGGGCGTGTCATGTCTCCCTGGAGATAATCTAATCAAAACTTTCTGCCCTGCAGTGCTAAATTATTAAAAGAAACTGCTGTCCCCACAAGATTGAATCAGGATAAAAACATGGCTTTTCTGGGGTACATAATGGTTTCAAACCAGCACAGAGTACACACACAGAGGCACACACGGTCACACAAACACAGAGTCACACACATAGAGGAAGACATACAGAGCCACACACAATCACAGGCACAGAGACCTATGGACAGCCATACACAGTCACAAGCACAGGGGCCCATGCACTAAGCTGAATCTGTGTCCTTTCTTCTTCTCAGGCTGTGGGTACCTTTATGTCCTAGGTATGTCATTTGTTTTCTTGTAACTCAGACTCCCCGAGCACAAGAGTTGTGTCTCTTTTACCAGCCTGGTAGTCCCCGGCAGACTGGGAATCCCAGGGGAAGTGTTATGTCTCCCCCACTAGTTTAGTGGCCAACACCAGGAAGAGTCACCCCTACTAGCCTCGGGGCTCTTGGATCAGGCTGTCCCCACATCCGACTTGCAGCCTCCAGGGCTGTGTCTCCTGCACTAACTAGCTTTGGGGCCCCAAGGCTGATTAAGCTGGGGACTCCAGGAGCATTGCTGAGCAGGACCACCCCCATCAGACTGGCCCCTCTCCCTGGCAGGGCTGGTTCTCCCTTGTCAGACTGGACTGGCTCCTTTCCACCCTCCCTCTGGCTACCCCTGCTGCCTGCCCACTGGGACACAGCCGTTAGGGCTGCCCCTGGGCTGCAGGGGCGTGGAAGCAGCAGCCATCCTGGAAGCTGACCGCACTGTGAGAACCTGGTGCTGCGGGCTCCCCTGAGAGCTGAAGGGACCAGAGAAACTCCAGCTGGAGTGAGGGACCTCAGAGGTGACCCTGGAGGCTCACAGCTCCTCGCTCACTTTCTGTGGGTGCCCGTTCCTGAGCACCACGGGCCACCTAAAAAGCTCGGAGAGGTCCCCTGGCTTATCTAAAACAGCAGGGCGTTCAGCATGCCGCACCCCAGCCTCCTATTGTCCCACTAGCTGCAGAATGCAGTCTAACCTCTTAGCAAAGCATCCGAGTCTTTATGACCAGGCTCAAGGCAATATGCGCCTATCAACTCACTCACCAAACCTGTGCTGGGGGGCCATGTGCTCTCTACCCACATCGTGTCGTTAGTTCACTCACCAATTATTTGAGATTTGAGGTAGACATGATGATCACCCCCATTTAGAGACGAGGAAACTGAGGCACAGAGAAGGGGAGTGACATCCAAAGCTGGGAAGTAGAAGAAGTGGGCTTCTCTCCACGCTGGCTGCCTCCCTCCCAGGTTTTGCGACATACTTGGGAGAGAGATGGATGGATTGGACAGATTGCAGTGGGAGACTGCTGCTGGGGAAGGAGGGTGTGTTAGGGCCACCCAGGCTCAGGGCCTGGGTGGTGCTGGCTACAGAGATGGGGGAAAGGCGAGGAGGAGCTTTGACAGCCAGCCAGCCAGGGTGGGCAAGAGTCGGGCTTGGAATCCAAGCCACCCCATTCCCAGCTCGAGTATCTCCCCACTCAGCTCCTGGCACTGGGGTCTCGGGGTCAAGTCCCATTCACCATCTGACCCTTCTCTGGGCCTCAGTTTCCCCAACTAAGAAACAAGGGTGGGGACCTGGTGAGGTCTGAGCACTTTGGGCTTGCTGCTCCTTTAAGCCTGTCCCAGTGGAGGGTGTGGCCCGGGCTGCAGGTGAAAGGAGTTGCCACATCAGCAGGGCGAGCCCCGCCTATTCCCCCCAGTTCCCCCACCGCCCCCGCCCCCAGCTCTGGGGGAGGCCCCAGAGGCCTCAGAGCATGGTGGGAAGTGGGTGGGGAGAAAGAGCTGAGCCTGGTTGGCTGGAGAGAAGGAGCTGGGCTCTGGGGCGGGCAAGGGAGACCATGTGCCTGCGATTTTATCTGATTGTACCAACCTGTGTGTCCATGACGGGTTTTGTGAATGTTTTCCGAATGCACAGGAGTGTGGAATGTGTCTGTGAGTGCATTTCCAGAGTGCCTTTGTGTGAGCACGTGGACAGGTATGTGTGACAGTGTGGTGCTAACAGAGCCCTCTCGGAGGCTGGCTGAGCCCTTGGGAGCCCTCCTCACCCAGTGCTTCTCCATCTGGCCTGGAATCTCGCCGCCAGAAAGTAGCTGAGCAGAATTTGAACCCGGGTCCCTTTGACTTTGGAGTCCAAGGGCTTTCTGCTCTGCCATTCTACTAGCGGCAACGTGGGGGTCGCGGTGCCAGTCCAGAGCTGCCTGGCCTCTAGACCCAGAGAGAAACGGGGAAAGCATGACGAGACATGGGCTGAAACAGAGAGGGGGCTTGAGACAGTTCCCATGTGACATCGCACTCAGAGCCGTGGTGATACAGCCTGGTGTCAGCCCCCACAACTGCCCTGGAGAACTTCCCATTCTAACCAGTCTGGCTCTCTGCGCAGTCCCCCTCCCCTGGACTGAGGAGGGGCTGGCTGGGTTGGGGGGAAATGTGACTAAGTGAGCTCAGGCTTGAGCAGCCTCCCCCCCTGGCCGGTCACAAGGTCTGAAATGCCATCATTCTGCTGACCTCTGATCCCTTGAGGCTCCTCTTATAGAACAGGACCCCAGGCTCCCGGGAAGGTGTCCAGAGACCTTGACCCAGCCTGGTTGGAGTGGAGGGCCCCAGATCAGTGGGAGTCCTGGATACTCTAATGGAATGAGGCAGGAAGCAATCACCGTCTGTAGGAAACTGAGGCTCTGAGAGACAGCGACAGGATACAAGCAGGACCTGAATCTCCTTGGGCTCCAAGTGCAGGGCTCTTGTTATTGGGTTATGCGGCTTCCTCTGGACCTGGTGACATCTGGCTTCAGCTGGGAGAGGAGGCCAGAGACAGAGCCCCTCTCAGAGCCCCCACAGACGCCCAGGGAGCAGAATGGCCCTGCTGACCTGGACATCGCACCTTCACCTCGGCTGCAGGCACACGGTGCTCCCATGTCCGAAGTTTGCTGGTCACAGAGTCTCGTCGTTCTGGGTCCCTGCTTCTGTTCTTCCTGCACCCTCTGCCTGCCAGGCATCCCTGCTTCTCTTGCTCCTACTGCCTCACGACTCCTATTCACGGCTTGCTTGGTTCAGTAAATCTGGATGGTGGAGGGCAGTCTCAGGCCAGACCGTGTCATGGGCCCCTGGCCAGCCTAGAGAGGGTCAGTCCCACCTCTGGCCCAGTTGATGGCAGAGCAATAGGGTCACTGGGTTCAGAGTATGGTGACCTAAGAAAGTCTTTAGAAAGGATTGTGGGCAAGGCGGGCACTTAGAGCATAAGTGACTGCCTTTAACCCAGACCCTGATTTCAGCAGTTCCCGTGAACTTGGGGATTGTGCTTCCCATCTCTTTGTCTGTGGTGCCCAGCCCAGGGCTGACAGAGTTGAGTCTCAGTGGCTATGTTGATACACGTGTGAATGAAGCCTGCTGAGGGGCTCTGGGACTCTGCTGATGGCAGCGATGGGGCCTGCGATTCTTCTGTTCCCATCTGAGCAGCTCTCCAGGACAAACCCAACAAGACCCACCATCACACCTGAACCTCCCTATTTCCACTTCTGTGGGCTCGGGGCTGCCCCACATGTGTCATGGAGACACGGGGACACCTGGAGCCCTCCAGAGCCATCCCAGACTCAGGGGTGCTGACACACAGCCCACAGGTCCGATGGATGTCCTGCCCCTGCATCCCGCAGCCTCTCTCCCTTGCTCCCTCACTCTCTGGGTGTCCTTCCGTTTCCGGCCTCCATCGGTGACCCTGCCTGACCCTGGCCTGGCCTGCAGGGGGGTGGGTGGGAGGGGTGTACACAGAGCCGCTCTTGTTCAGGGGATCAGGGTAGGACCAGCGCCTGCCTTTGTGTCCCAGCCCCTGGCTTGAGTTTTGGCAGGCTGGAGGGGGAGCTGCCTCCCTGCCGGCAGCGTCATGTCAACATCTGTTCCGCTGGCAGAGCAGGCCCAGAGCCACCATGGAAGCTGCCCAAGAAAGCCCTTAGCCAGACTCTCCTTGCAGCTATCATTGATCTCCTTACCTCTGGCTCCTCCATCTCACAGCCTGTGTCCTGGGCCATGACAAGGACAAGGATGTCATCGGTGTGGCTATGGCCGTGGACTAGTGGGACACAACACTGGCCCAGGGCTGCAGTTTCAAATGCCCCCATCCTGGAATTGGACGTTAAATACCACCAGGCTCGATTAGGGAGACTGGAAATCAGTGAGGAGGTGGGGGCTCAGTCAGGGGATGGGGGCTCAGTCACGGGAATGGAGTTTCCGTAAGGGCTTGGAGTAAGAAGCGTGGGTAGATAAGGCTCTGGGGTGAATTAACTTGATCCCTTTCTGCTCCGGCCCAAGTCCCTTGAGCCTAGGCCCCATCTATACTCAGCTTGGCTGCGCCCTTGGTGTGATGGGATTCCCCTGAACAGCTGCACAGACACTGGGCAGGGGCTGCCAGGGAGGGAGCCAGGCAGGCAAAACCAAACAGCCCTGACTAGCAAACAAAGTAAGGACCCAGGGACCGGAGCAGCTGTTGGGGCTGAGGCTGGGAGTGAGTTGCTGAAAGACAGAGAGAGAGGGAGGCCCGGTCCGGGTCACCGGACTGAAAGTCACTGCTGTCTGCCTTGGGCCATGGAGAGGCCGAGAAGCCCTTCCCAGGTTTCTTATCTCCCCCAGGGGGTTCCTCACCCCTTCTGCAGCCCTGCAAGCTGGAGGCAGCTTCCAGAAAGGCATTTGGAATCCTGAGAATGGAGACAGCCCCTTGCCGGCTCGAGTTACAGCCCTTCAGGATGGGGAGGGAAGGAAGAGGCAGGCAGTGGGACCACACCTTAGATTCCTGGGGGCCCGCAGGAATTCATGAATACCAAACTTGGCCCCTTGCTGACTTCCTTGCTGATCCCTACCCCCGCACCCCAGTGATCGCCTTATCACTGAACCCGCCCCCCCATCTCCCTTACCTAAGACTTGAATGAGCCCACCTCCAGCACCAGAGAATCTTCAGCTGCCTCTGAGTCACTGAGACCTGATTGAACCCAATCCTCCCTCCTGGAGCCCTCACTCCAGACCTGGAACCAGTTTTAAAACTTTAAATGGAACCCTCCCATAGTCGAGAAACTTTCTCGCATCTCAAAACTCAGGCACCAGCACCATCTCACCTGTGCGTGGAGTTCTGACCTAACCACTGCCCTATCCACTTGGCTGGCTGAGGTCCTATTGCCTGTCACAGCTATTAATGTTAGAGGATTGCTCATTTGCATGGCAGCTATTTAATATTCAAATACCCAAGCCTGGGCTGAGGAGGAAAAGGTAGTATTATGCATGTAATTTACATACTTTCCTTTTAGTGATGAAAACACCCAAAAAACCCTCCTTCTCCACTTCCCTAAGATCACCCTGTTTGGGACCTGACTTGAGGAGAGCCTTCTGTTGGCTCTACTAAGAAGGTAGAACAATGCAGAACATCAAATAGGAGCTGGTTTGGTACTAGAACCCAGAAGTATACTGAGGACACACCTGGGGCTGAGTCCTTTTCTCCTTCCCTGCGGGAAGCTAGGATCTGCAACAAGGATCTCATTCTACTATGAGAGTAGAATGAGAAAGGAAAAGTTTCTTAGGATGGTAAACGGAAGTAGTTCTTGGGAATATGTTAAACTGCTTGGTGGCTACCCAGTATAACCCCCAGCTCTGCAACCCTGGCAGACATGACTAACTGATTACGGCACCCTCTCCCTCTGAACCTACTTCATTCAAGGGAGCATTTGGAAAGATTAAATCAACTTGTCTTCCCTGACTAGTTCAGTCATTTCCTCTGCAGCCAGGGAAAACTGAGGCCCAGAGAGGATGCAGAAAGCACAGATTATATCCACCACTAAAGCACCTCACCAGCCTGGATGTACCTGGTCCATTTCTCTGAGGGGTGGAAGAGTTCTACTCTCATAAGAAAATCATGACAAAAAGGTATGTCTGGGTAGAATCACAGGTGATTTTTATTTATGGCTGTGTTTACTGCATTTCCCAAATTCTCCTTGAGCATGAATTGATTTTATAGTCAGAAATCCTTTAATAATAATACTAGCTAAAAAAAAAATTTAACACTATGTGGTACTTGCTTTAGGCATTTTCTGAATCAAGCTTGACAATCACTCTGGGAAACAGGTACTGTTATTGTTATTCCCATTTTAAAGAGGAGAAAACCAAGACTCAGGGACTCCAGACATTTGTCCCAGGACCATACACACAGCAAGTGGCACAACTGGGATTCTAGCCACATTATATGCAATTAAATCAGTCAAAAGTGAATACCAGGATGGCCCAGGTCTATATAACGTTTGTGGGAAGCCCCTTTTTGGAAGGAGGGAAGTGACATCCCCAGTGGGTGTTGTGTGAAAAACCAGAGCCTTGGCTCCGTGGGAGGCTGCCGTGCAGGCAGCCTGGGGAGAGATGAGAGGCCCTGGCGTGGATGGCCCACTGCGCCCCTCCCCATAACCTGGGCACCTCTCTCTGCTCAGGACATTGGGAGCACTGTGCTCGGGTAGAGTTCAGGAAGGCGGGAGATCAATTACAACCACCACCACCTCCTCAGCTCTGCCAAGGCCCCTGCTATCAGAGCAGGGGAGGGTAAAAGCCACGGAGGAATGGGTGGTAGGGGAGAGTAGGAGAACCCAAGGGGCAGGGCTGGAGTGGGGAGGGAAGAGCCCTTTCTCTCCAGTGGGATCTTGGGAAAAGGCCATTTAGGCAGGAGCTTGGGCCTGTACCACCCCCACCCACCCTTAGCACTCATCATCTCAGGATCCCTCCTTCCACTGTCTCCAACACCATCCCCTCTTGTGCACCAAGAGCTGAGCCACTGAGCAACACACCTGGTCTCAGATCTTAATACCCATCTGGAGGGGCAGGAAGGAAGTGGGGTCCACCCCCACAGCTCTCCTGGCCACCCTGGCAGGATGGATCAGCAGGCCAGCCCTCACTATCCTGTGGACCAGCTCTGGAAAGCTGTGTGATCTTGGGCAAGTCACTTCATCTCTCTGAGTTTCCCCACCTGTGAAATGATAAATGCTACTCCCTAGGACTGTTCTGAGCATTAAAGGCAATCACAGGAGTACAGGCCCCTGGAGTGGGTGCTGTAGACCAGCCAATGCAGGTTGTTTGTTCAGAGGACAGGGGACCCCCTCTCCCAACCTGCCCCAGAGGACAGTGAGGGCTGTCCTGCTGATCCATCCTGCCTGGGTGGCTAGGAGAGCTGTGGGGGAGGAGCCCTCTTCCTTCCTGCCCCCTCCAGCTGGGTATCAAGATCTGAGACCAGATGTGTTGCTCAGTGACTCAGCTCTTTCCTGCCTGGAAACTCCTCCCTGCCTGCCTCACCAGGCTGGGCCGGGGAGAGTGAGACAGCAGACTGGGGGCAGGGGTGACTGACCCTCTGGGGAGCCATGGGGGTGGGGAAGGAGGATGTGCGTGCAGCTTGGCCTGCAAGTTGGGAATGGGATGGAGGAGGTGGGATGCTGTCTGAGGATATCAAGGAAGAAGCTGAGAATGTCCTCGAGCTACCCACCCACCCTAGAAGGCTCACCCCCTCCTCTTCCCATCAGCTTGCCTCCCATCTCCAATATTTCCAGGCTAGCCCAAGCCCGTTTGCCCCGGCCCTCCGGGTCCTGCATGCCCACACATCCGCTGAGTGCTCCTTCCTCCCCTCTTCTCTCCTCTTCTTCCCAGCCGACCACCTCCACTTCCTCACCTCCCAC
This sequence comes from Myrmecophaga tridactyla, assembly GCA_004026745.1. Lineage (NCBI taxonomy): Eukaryota > Metazoa > Chordata > Mammalia > Pilosa > Myrmecophagidae > Myrmecophaga > Myrmecophaga tridactyla. The sequence goes on from PVIY010012200.1 coordinate 29,628, forward strand.
TCAGCAGATCGGCTTTCCGCGTCCTAGAAGCACACTGAGACAGCTTTCTGGAAGGGGCCACCTAACTGCAAAATCCCTCACTTGACCCATCCCAGCTGGATCTCTCAGGGCAACAGGCACCGCTGACCTGGTGCTTTTTGAAGCACTCTCCTTGGCCTTCTTCTTGACCTCAGATACCACCCTCCTGGTTTTCCTCCAGTCTCTTGGACAGTTCCCTCCCTGACCTCCTCTATTAGCGCAGTCTTCATGCTCTACCGTTTGGAGGAGGGTGAAGTGCATGAACTTTGGCATCAGTCGACCTGGGTTTAAATCCTGACTCTGCCTTTTACTAGCTGTGTTACTGCAGGCTCCCTCCTCCCCAGCATCCTCTGTCATGGCCTGGCTCTGAGTGGAGCAGAGTGGGAAGCAGTAAATATTTGATAAGGGACTGGCCGAGGCCTCACTTCTTTGAGCCTCAGCTTCTGCCTCCATCAAATGAATTGATATTACATTCTTCAAATGGGATAATGCATATAGAGCATTCAGCACTGAGTGTGGCACACAGCAAGTACTCAGTTGGTGGCAGTTGTTATTAGTATCTTTTCTCTCTGGTCAGTCCCTCTTGCTCAGGTGGGCTCTCAACTCCCCTCTACTGGGCATGTCGAGTGGAATGTCCCCACAGCAATATCCCTTCTCTTTTTCTCCCCAAACATCAGCTTCTCCTGATACCCCTACTTTTAGTGATGCCCCAACATCTTCCACTCCAGCCTAGCCCTCAGGAACAGGATTCATTCATTCAACAAATACTGAGAATCCAGAGCTGTGTGCAGGGGAGATGGATTTGAAAAATCACTGTCTTTGCCCTTAAGGAGCTCACTGTCTGGCAAGGGAAACAGACAAACAATTAACTGTAATGAGATAATTGCTATAATAGAAATTTGAATGGAGGGCAATGTGTGCTTAGAAGGAATACTCAGGTCTGGCTGAGTCAATCTCGGAAGGCTTCCTAAAGGAGGTATTATTTGGGTTGCACCTTGTAGGCTGAATAGGAGCTTGAAAAGTGGACAAGTTGGGCACAGCATCCCAGGCCAAGGGAACAGACACATGCAAAGTGTGACAGTGTGAGATTTGAGGGAAAGGACTGGCCAGGTCCTCGGAGATGGAAGTTCATGTCTGTGATTTAGAGAGCTCCCTTGGAGCAGCAGGGAGGACAGCTGGGAAAGGTGCAGAAGCAGAGGCAGCAGAGATGCCCAGGAGGAGGATTAGGGTCTGAAAATTTACTTCTGCCTTGCCACAAGGTTGGCTGTGCAACCTTGGGAAAGTCACTCGAACTCACTGAGCTTCCATCTCTCATCTGTCAAACAGAGATAATAATAGGCACCCGCAGGGATGTTGGGGAGGGCAGAGTGAGCTAATGGAAGGGAAAGTGCTGGACAAATGCAAGCTGTTGTTATTGTCGAGAATCCACCAGGACAGGCTGTGTTCCAGCCAGAGCCCCACCTCAAAAATGGCCTCCCTGAGCCTCCTCCGAGCGGGGGCCACATCCTTCCAGGCTGGGGGGCGGGCTGCTGGATGCAGGATGCAGGGGAAAGCATTGCATACACCTGCCTCTGAATCCTGGTCTTACCAGCTGTGTGACCTGGGGCCAGTGACTCCCCATCACTGAGCCTCATTTCCCCAGCTGCAAAATAGGGCTGGGAGCCCAACCTTCAAGGGCTTTGGGGAGGATTCCATGGTACCTGGTAGGTGATCATTAACTGCAGACACTTCACTGCCCCCTCCTTTCCGGTCTCCTCCTTCAGGGCCTGGCTCAGAGCTGAGCCCAGTAGGAAACAGTAAATATTTGATAAGGATTGGCTGAGAGCTCCAGACTGAAAGGTGTCGTGGAGCAGCCGGAGGACACTTGCTTCCCCTGCAGGGTGTGTGCCGCAGGTCCTGGGCTCCAGGGGCAGCCATGACCAGATCTTGGGAGAACTCTTGCTTTTGGTGACTTCCTTGGAGGAATCTCAGCTCGCAGGGGCCCTCCCAAGGAATCCCAGAACCCCAACATGCCTCTTCCTTCCTTTCTCACTCTGTCATTCAGGGGGACAGCCCCTCCCTACTGTGTCCAGCCTTGTGTTGGCACCAGAGTCCTAGGGATGAAGGAAGCCTGTCCCTGCTCTCCAGGGCCTCTATAGGTAGCTGGGAGAACGAGGGGAAACGTGTGTGTGGTAATATGATTGGATGTGGCTTTGGCCAAGGACTGTCTTCTGAGAAAATCAGACTTTGAGGAAGGGACCAAACCTCTCTGGGCCTCCTTTTAACCACCTGCAAAATGGGGACAATAGTTCTTATCTCTTTAGGGCTGTCGTGAAGATTAAGGGAGGCGATTTTGTAATGCACTTATCACAGCTCCTGGAAGCTGTTTAGCTTAAAAAATGGAGATGCACTGAAGGTTATGATTATAAGTCCTGGGATTGAAATCTGGAGAAACTGTGGGACAGCGTGCAGAGGGGGGTTCTGTATGGGAAAGTCAGAGAAGGCTTGACAAAAGGGGCACTTGAACAGAGTTCTAAAAGATGAGGTTTACAAACGGACAATGGGAGAGGCGGGTCCAGATCGAGCTAAGACAGAGAAGGACCCTACATGCCCTAGATGCTTGGGATTTATCCTAGACACAACAGGAAGGGATTTAAGCAGTGGAGGTACAAGGTCCAGATTTACCCTCTGGGAGCCTTTTCTGGAGAATGGATTTAGGGAGAGAGGAGTTTGCAGAGTCCCTGGGGTTGGAGCTGAGCATGCATCACTGAGTCACCTGCCTGGTTCTCAAACAACCGTCAATGATTCAAAGGTTCCCAGGAATATGTCTGCCCTGAACCGGAACTTGCAGGGACAACGCCTCTGGTCAGAGTAGCCACTCAAGAGACCGACAGCTGGGCGGCTGCCGTGGCTCAGCAGGCAGAGCTCCGACCTGGAGGTCTGGAGTTCGATCCCTGGTGCCTCCTGCCCATATGCAAATTAAAAAAAAAAAAAAAAAAGGGACCGACAGCCCAGAGCAAGCAGGCGGAGACTGTGCTGCTTCCCTTCTGTCCAGCTCTGAGGTGCTGCTGCCTACCTCCTGACCCCCGGCTCTCCCTTTTGAGAATTTGTGTCCCTGTGGTTGTCTGTGGGCTGAAGCAGCAGAAAGTGCATTACAAAAAGAGCTAAATTCAAATCCTGGCTTTACGACTAACTAGCTGTGTGACTAGTTGGTCAAATGTCTTAACCTCTCTGAGTCAGTTTTCTGGAAAATGTTAAAATGTGCAGTATCTTTATATGCTTTTCCTGGAAGGGTGTATTTACCGCCCACTGACATTAGTAGTGTCTGGGGTGAGGTGGGAAATGTGTGTCTGAAAAGGAACATTCACTTTTTATTCTATTTACTTCTGCATTGTCTGGGTCTATTTCACTTATCATATTTGTAAAAAGCATGGGTGATACTACCAACCTCACAAAGTTTAGGAACATCCTACAGATCAAACTCTTGCTACGGTACTAGCTGAGGCTTTAGCCCTCCCCACATTTCAGTTCCTTTCTCTTTGCTTCTCTTTGCTTCTCTTTGCTTGGATCTGTGTTGGGTATTTGTGTATCTGTGTTTCTCCTTGTTATTTGTCTCTTTCTATCTATGCTTGTGTACATATCACTCTCTGTGGTTTATGAACAGTGAGTGTCTGTGTGTATTCCATGTTTGTATCAAGGAGTTTCTGAGTGTCTGTGCATCTTGGAATGTGCACATTTGTGTATCTATCTATGTGTGTCTGTGTGTCTCTGGGTTTGTGTATTATTGTGTCTATGTATAGGTGTATGTTTGGGTGTTTAGTGGGGGTGTAGGTATCTATGCAGTCAAGGCTGTATTTTAGTCTATTGCTATTTCTGTTGGTTTATATGTCAGTGGTCTTAGCATACCTGAGTGTTCAGGGGTATCAACATGCATCAGTGTGTATTGGTGTGTGTATCCACGTATCTGGGTGTGCCAGTGTGAACTGGTATGTTTGGAGGTGTGTCAAGCTGTATTTGTGGCTCGCTGAGTTTGTGTATGCCCCTGTGTGGTTGGGGGCTCTCTGAGAATCCGTGTCTAACTGTTTCCCTCTGACCAAGGAAAGGGAGCTCTGCCCACACTCCTTGGCTACTCGCCCAGCTTCCAGAAGGCCTTGAGTGTGGGCATATCCCTCCCAGCCCTACCCCTCCCTGGGCAGGGGCCAGCCTTGGTGCCCAGGACTGGTGGGGTTAGTATCTGCGCACATCTAGAGAGGCAGTCCCCCGACATGCAGCTTTACCAGCCAGCAGGCCAGGCACATCACCTCCCTATTTCGGAGCAGAACTGAGCTTCTCTCCTTGGAGTACACAAAGCTCTGTGGATCTTGGAGTCAGGAAATCCCTGCTCTCTTGGCCTAGGTCAGTATCCATCTGGCCAGTCTTTTTGTGCTTGTCAGATGCAGCCAGATGACTGGGTAAACAAAATGTGTCTCCATGGCAACCCGCCTCCGCCTACCAATCTGGGCAGTACAGTGGGTTGTTGGGCCCCTCTTCAGGACCCGTACTAGGATGGGGAGGGTGAATTAATGACGTATCTGTTTCCTTGGGCTGCACTTCCCACTCCCACACACTCATACACACATGCATAGGTACCTACACACAAACACACTCCTTTCTTAGGTAAAATTGGATGTTCAGATGGGGAAACGTGGGCCCAGAATGAGCAAGTGTCTTCCCTAAGGTCACGCAGCAAATCAGCGTCAGGACTGAGAGGAGAACCAGGTCTGGTTCTTGGGAAACTCCTTGGGAAAGCTTCCTTTCTTTGAGTGCGAAGTGCTTTTCTCCAAGATTCAACAATCAATTCATCCAAATTTCATTTGAAAAAATAGATATGGATATACCTACTTTAATATATACACAAATATTACATATTTTCATATATATACATATCCATATATATATGGAAATATTTTTTAAAGTAGTTGGGCCTTTTGCTAACTTTCAACAAGTAATTAATAGGGCCTGGCTAGATAGCTCATTTCTGTTCAGACCTCAGAATAAAGCTTCTGACATTGCTTCCAAGTTGTTAAAACTCTTAGCATTTGCTCTGGCTTGTGTATAAGACTCAGTATTTTCTAACTACTGAACAACCAAAATAAACTGCAGAAATAAATTGGATGCTGGAGCTCAATTAATACTGTAACCATCACCTATGGCTCACTGTTTTAATTTTTTAGTTTATCAAAATGTTCCCACTGATTTTAAGTTATCTGGCTCTAACTTTTGATTTGTAAAATAAATTTATACATATAAAATACTGCTTTTATCAGCTTTATCTATCAGAGTTCTAGGATGGTCTATGTTTGGAGAAAAAAATCCAAAACATGACACAGTGAAAAGAAAAAAGTTTGGAAAACCACTTTTATACACTGTACAGCACAGAGAATAACAATCTGATTAAAAAAAAAAATATATATATATATAGCGCAGAGCTGGTGCTCAGGATATGTTCGTTAAAAGGATGAAGGAAAATAAACTCTTTCAACATGGGAGACTGGGTAGCGGCCAAAGCTACTCCTCCTCCTCCCTCACCTCTTCTCCCTCCTCCCTTGCCTTCTCTCTTTCTAGGAGCTGGCACTGATGAGCAAATAGCCCAGAAAACTCCACTAACAACCCATCTGGCATTACCTCGGGTGAGTTATTTTACCTCTCACTCCAGCAGGGAAAATGGGTGGAATTAGGCTGGGGCCTGATTTGAAAAGATGCTGGGAGGATCAAAGATGACCTCAGCGGGGAAGTTGTTTGAAATGTGAACATGGCTGCTCCATCTGCCAGGAGCCACAGATAAGGGGAGGGAGGAATGCTGCCTGCCACCAAAACTCATTCCTTCTGCCCCCGTTCCTTCTGGAGGTACCCTGTGGAGGGTTAGGGAGGAGGGAGAAGGAGGGGATCGGGTGCAAGGAGCCCCTTCCTACCTTCTCCTCCCACTGAAAAGGCCCCGAATCCCCAGAGGACCAGAAGGTAGATTTTGGAACAGAAACCCCTTTGAGAATCTCCTTAAAATCATGGGGCTGTTCACAGGCATGTGCATTCAAAGTTAAGCAGATGACTTTGAGAGGTTCTTGGAAGCCTGGCTGTTGCCCTTGGATAAGTCCTCCCTGCTTTGGGGTCTTAAGGTGCCAGCCCTTGGGAAGCAGGTGGGGTTGGGGGGAGGCATTGCCTAGCACAAAGCCAGCCCTCGATTAGGAAATGCATACACACAAACAGACAGGTGAACACAAATCAGTTTTAAACTCTGGTTCTGCCCAAAGGTAGCCCTGTGACTGGGCAAGTCATCCCACCTCCCCTGCAGCTTTTCTGTCTGTGGAATGGGAATACTATTAATTTCCCAACAGGCCCAGCTTTGCAGGACTACCCCTCCCTCCATCACAGTTCTTGGCCCTCCAATTGGTCTAAGAACTGAGGACAGCCATGGGTGCTCCCACCCTCAGCTCGCCTCCCCTCTTGGTCTTCCCTGTAAAATGAAGGAGGCTCAACCACACCTTGTCCCAGCCTGTCCGGGCTGGAAGTGGGGAGTCTGTGGGGGAGGAGGCCAGGCCTGGGAGGGGGCAAGACTGGGGCGCATGGGAGATGGGGTGGGTGTGAGAACAACATCGGGGTGACTGTGAAATTTCTAAGAACAAAGGAACAAAGCTGGAAGCCGGGGGTCCCCTGCCCTAAGCCTGGTTGTCATTGGTTCCTCCCTGGGGACAGCCTGGCAGCTCCCTGCCTGGTCAGCTGTCTGGTCGGGTTGGACTTTGGGCCTGGCCGACAGGGGCAGCTGGGAAGACAGATCCCTCAGCTGCCTGTAGGGCCAGCACAGAATGCAGCCGAGCTGAGCAATCATTAATCCAGGCAGGATTCCAGTTGCAGTGGGGGGAGGGAGGTGGGATGCACACCCCATGTACCTCGGAAGACTGACTGGTCCATCAGGCCAGGGGAAAAGAGGAAGCAGCTAAGGTTGCTGGTCTGAAGGTGGCCCAAACTGGGGATGGCAGGTAAGAATGTATCAGAGTTGGGAGCAGTGACCTCTTCCCACTTCCTTTCTCTCTTTCCCCTTCTCCAAATCAGGGGACCCAATTTGAGGATTTATTCCCCATACTTAGGTTAATGCTCTGCTGTTGTCCTCTTGAATTTTTAAAGAATTTTTGGACAAGGGGCCCTGCATTTTCATTTTGTATTGGGCTCCATAAATTACGTAGCCAGTTATGGCCACTGGGAAGAAAGAGGTGCTGAGAGGATTTGGGGTGTGGGGGCAAGATTGGCCAACATTCATCTCCCTCCACCCCTTCCAAGAGCCAGAATATGTTTGCCTTCCTTCCTGCCCCCTCCGTCCCCAGTGCATCCAGACTTTATCCAGCAGGCCAAGGCTGCACTCATCACCCTCTATGTCTCAGCCCTGCCTTTGACACTCATCACTAGCTATAGGAGAGGCGAGGACCTGCAGGCTAATGTTGGGCTTGGCCTTGGTCTTGTACCAAAAGCTAAGGCCAGTGTGATCCCTGGGCAAGGGATCTGAATGAAAGGCCGATTAGAAGGGAAACTGAGGTCCTGTAAGTACGGTGATCTGCCCCAGGTCCCCCAGATGGGGGTTGTCAGTGAAGGCTCGGGCTAGCCACAGCTGAGCCCCTGGGGGCACACAAAGGGGTAAGGCCTGTGGAGTGGTCACACTGTGCACCCCAATTTTCCTGCAATACTACAGTGAGTGTTGTCCATGGTGTGCTGGGGCTCACTGGGCTGGGGTGCCCCAGACACCCTTAAAGAGACCAAGATCAGGAGTGAGCTGGGTCACCAGGGTCAGGTTGGGTGATGCTGACAAACTCCAGCTTCTGGGGATCCAGAGAAGGGGGTCCAGGGATGCTGAGCCCACAGCTGGCCCTTAGGGCTTGGCGCCTCCCACCAGGCAGAGAGAAGACCCAGATGCTGGCCTTGGCTCCTCTGCTGCTCACTACCTCTGTGCTCTTGGACAATCATTGCTGCCTCCTGGTCTCAGTGTCCCTTCTGTTCGGTGGGGGTAACACTTCTTGCCTTGCTTCCCTCACAGGCTTGCTGTGGGATCGGATAATGTAAAAGTGCTCAGTCAGTTACAAAAATGAGCCAGAGGCCAGGAGGGAGAGTGCAGGATTCTCATGATTTCTAAAGGTTTTCTTTTCTCACCCTTCTCACCTGCAGAGGGTCTCAAAAACACCTTAGAAACTGTTAGTTCCTCAGGCCCCAGGATCTGCCGGATTCAGTGTTGAACAGCTCAGTAGAAACCCGGAGCCCGGCAGGGGAGCCTCAGGGCTTCCCAGCCTAACCCAGGAGGAGACGGAGGCACGACTCTCCCCATCCCAGGCACCAAAGGATGAACCGGTAACCCAGGAGGCCTGGCCCTCGGCTCCATATCAAAGATTCTTGGATCCTGAAGCAAGGTGTGAGGAGGAGGGAAAAGGAGCGAAGAGGTAATTATCAATGGCCGGGTGGGAGGGAATGCCAGCTGTCGGTCACAGGTCTTGGGCGGGTCCAGGAAGCCTCAGTCTCTAGGGCAAATGCCCCAATACTGTCCGGGTCCGGGAAAGAATTCTCAGAATTCCTTTATTCCAGGAAGAGAACTCCTGAATCCCTCTTTCTCTTACCTGATCAAACTCGGGACACCTAGGTCTCCTGGGGTTCAACCCCCAGAATTTCTCTTCCTCTCCCCAGAGCCTCCCCACCAGCGCCGCCCTCTTCCGGGCCGAACCCCGTATTGTGTCCCCTCTGGCACCGAACCCAGTGCCGCCCCCTCCCGGACCCGCCCCGCAACACCGCCCTCCGGGCCCCGGGCAGCCCGCACGACCGCGGCGTCTCAGCACCAGACCTCGCCCTCCCCCAGCCCAGCCCCAGCCCGGGACCCGAGCAGGAGGAGGCGGGGAGCGGCCGGAGGCAGCGCAGCTCCCGCCCCGCGGCCGCTCCCACCTCTGGCTCCTTCCCTCCCGGCCGGCCTCCGCGCCCCGCCCGCCGCCGGCCCGGCCCCTCCCGCGCCGCCGCTCCCGCCGCTCCCGCCACCCGCCGCCCGCACGGTCCTCGCTCGCTCTGCCTCCGCCGCCCAAACTTTTCTCCGGGCGCGTCTTCCCCGCGGCGGCCGCTCGTCCGCCGGCCCCCGCCGCATGGGCGCCGCGCCGCAGGGGGCCTGACCCCCCCTCCCCGCCTCCAGGTCCGCCCCCAGCGCCATGGCCACCCGCGCGCCCCCCGCCGCACCTGCGGCCGAGGAACCCGGGGGCCCCCCGCGCAGGAAGAAGTCCCGCTCGGGCGCGTCCAGCCTCCGCCGCGCCTTCAGCTGGCTGCGGGGCAAGCGGCGCAAGAAGAAGGCAGCAGGGGCCGAGGGCGCCGAACCGGCCGCCCCCCGGGCCAAGAAGGCGGACGACAAGGCCAAGAGGGCCAAGGGCAAAGGCCGAGGTAAGGCGGCGGGCACCTGGGCTGGGCGCTGGGCGGTGCTGAGGGTGCGGCCACGGTGGTTCCGCCGGGCGTCCCGGGCGTGTTGGAGGCCGGGGAGACCCCCAAGGCGCTGGTGCTGGAGGAGCGAGGAGCCGAGAGGGGCCGGAACGTCCCAGACACAGCTCCTCTGCCCCACTCTGAGAGGAGGGGACCCCCGGCTGGGCAGGGATTCCCGGTTTCAGCAGGAAGTGCTGGCAGTCTGGCTGGTGAGGCAGTGAGGCAATTCCCCCTTCCCCCAGGCTCACTCAGGTCCTGCTCTCTGCTGAGTCAGGGGGTCAGAGACTTGACTCTGGCCTGGGGCCAGTAGGAGAGGCAGGTGGCCCTGGATCTCTCTAGGTCTCGTGTGGGTCCCTCTGGGTCTGGAAGATCAACTGCACTCAAAAGGGGTTTCAGCCCTCTAGGTGGGTGTGGGTTTCCAGCCCCACAAAGGAAAGGACCCGACACTAGGTCCTTAACAGTGTTAGTTTTTTTCCCACCTGGCCCCCTTCCCACTCACCTGGGCCAGCCTGCAAACATCCACCTCCTGAGGTGGTGAGCTCACTGACAGGAACCAAGTGCCCTTCCCAACCACTCCTCGCTCCAGGGGTAGAATTCACAAAAATGCCAGTGTCCTAAGTGTAGTTGCAGATGGGGAAACTGAGGCCCAAATTAAATGGAGAGGCTGAACCTGGGCTGGAGTAGGGACTTGGAGGAATTAGGTGGTGTGTTTTTTTTTTTTTTTTCTGACAGCCTCTGGCCTGATGGTTGGGCAGCCTGAGGGCAGGGGAGGCCAGTCTGGCTCTTCCCTGATGGGGTCACTTTTCTTTTGACCACTAGCTTGGTTTCTCCCTTATTCACCCTCTGTCCCCATTTCCCGTTTAGGTTGGGAGGGAGGAGGGCCTGAGACTCAGCAAAAGGGTGAGGCACCCTTGGGGCTTGGTGTCCCCAGAAGCCTACCTATCTAGCCTTCTGCTGCAGTGCTGGAGGTGAGGAAATGGTGGAGTGTGCAGGCCCATCCCATCTGCCTGTGTTTACCCTCTCAGTGTCCTCTGGAGAATTAGAAGGAACATTTTAGGGATCAGGAAGCGGGTGAAAGAGTCTCTTGTGTGATTGCATCTGGCCCCTTCTTCCTTTTGGATAAGGTCGCTGCTCCCTTGCAGCCCAGCCACAAATAGAAGTCAGGGTGCTGGGGCTGGGATGTCTGGCTCTCAGTGGGGCCAAGGGCTCTGCACTTCACAGACATGAAATCTGTCCCGGGGCTGCCTCACTAGTGTTCCGTCTGAAGATACCTCCATCTCACTCAAGAGGTAATGGGTTGGAATTGCAGCGGGTTGGATTATGGTCAGGATTGGCAGGCAGAAGTCTAGTGGTATACTCCAGGGCAGTAGACCCTTTTCCCCTGGGAGATCAGCCTGGAGGCAGGAGCTGGAAAAGCTGATCCTGAAAGTACCTACTCCAACAGCCTGGGTTGGGTTCATTGGGTCAATGGCCAGGTCTCCCTCCACCCTGATGCCTGGTATCAGGTGGCACTGGGCTTTCCAGGCAGCAGGTCAGCCTGATTTGAGCCCACGTGTGTGAGCAACACCTCCCTGCCCCTAGCTGTTGTTTCCCTGGGTCTAGGGATGGCTCAGGTACAACTGGAGGAAGTCATGCTCCATTCTGCTCCAGCCTCCTATTATTCCAATTGTTTCCTTGTCACCCGCTCAGCCCGACTTCTCTATTTATTAAGAGAAATAAATCTGATCTCTCTAATCTCCGTTGGCACTGCTGGCCAGGGAGAGGAAGCCCAAAGAAGGCTTAACTCTTTCTGGGGAGAATGTCCAGAATGGAGACTGGGGAGAAGGAGGGGAGTATAGACAGAAAATTCTTGGAAGGTCAGGGGCCTTTGTGGGGGGAGCTCATTATCTCCCTCACCTCAAGTTCTGAACCGAAGATCCAAGGGCTATGCAGTTAGTTCTAGATGCCCCTAGCTGACTCCTCCACTCCAAAGATAGCAAAGCTTAGCTTGGAATACAGTTCCCAGTTCTTGTCTTCCAAGACTCCTCTGCTCCCTTCACCACCCTGCACATCCTTAGGGAAAAAGAGGAAATTTGACATTTATTGATTATTCTGAATGTCAGGCATCCTGTATCCATTATCCCATTTGATCCCAGTTACGAGTAAAACAGTTGACGTTCAAGGTAAGTGGATTGACTTACCCAAACTGGGATTTAAACCCATGTCATCCAACTCCCGAACTGGTGTTGCTCTTATGACCAGTACTTGGTCATAAAATTAGTATTGTTTTTATTTCCCTACAGACATGGAACAGAGGGCTTAAAAGTTGGTTCTCATCCAACCCATTCTATACATGGGAAAAGGCCCAGAGTTGTGAGGCAACTTGATAGAGAAGAAGACTATTGGAGTCAGGCAAATGGGAGTTTAAATATTGGCTCAGCTGCTAGCAAGCCCTGTGACACTGGGCTAGTCACCTCCTCCCTTTGGGCTCACTGATTCTGTTACTGTCTCATGGGGAAGAGAGGGTACCTTTTCTCAGGGGTGACCCTCTGGCTGGACATTGGTTGGATGGATCTGTGACCTCTCTATCTCTCTAAGATGCTCACAAGAGAGGATATGAAAATTTTATAAATTGGAGCCACCACAGAAATGCAGGGGTTGCTGTTGTTGTGTTTATAAGTTTAATCACCTCAGCTCCAAGGACTCTGCAGGAAGAGGAGTGGGCCCTAAAGCTGACAGAACAACTCTGCTGCCCTGGTCTGTCCCTCTGAGCCTCATGACACGGGCAGGCTCTTAACCCCTCCAAGCCTCAGTTTTCTTATCTGTAAAACAGGAATAACAAAATACTGGCTTTACAGGAGTGTTTCAAGGATGAAATCAAATAACAGATATGCAAGGGCTTTGTAGACTGGGAGGCACAGTCCAGCCAGGTAGTTTCTGCTTTCACCATGCCGAGGCCTTGGGCATTTGGGAAGTTCATCCTAGTGATATCTGGAGACCTGCGTACTTGGTTACTCATCAGATACCCGTGATGGTTATTAGTGAGCAGGATCACACAAAGTGCAGTCTTATCTTTGTCCAGTGGGAGATCATAGAAAAAGTAAAAATAAAACAAAACAGGAATCCATATTCTCCAGAAATATCAGCTGGACTCTAGACAAATGTTTGGGGAGGAAGTGTTTCTGGGACAGAGGCCAGGACTGGAGGCTGCTAAATAATCAGGGGAGGCTTCCTGGAGGAGGTGAGCAGAGAGTGGAAGGAAGGCAGGGTCCTGGCTACTTTGAAGAAGAGAAGTAACATGAAGGCTGCTGTGGCCTGGCCAGGAATTTTCACGTGAATGTCTTTCCCTGTTGTCCTCATGAACACCTGTGAGGTAGGGAGTGATCATCATTTATAGGTGAGAAAATAGGCCCAAGGGGTACAAGTAAGTTGCTCAAGGTCACTCAGGTTCATTCATTTGAAAAAGAAAGCATTCTCTGCCTTATAGTGCCAGGATACCTGGGGACCGGACAGGCAAGATCCCCGCCCACGTGTCAGTGGTGTTCACAGTGTGGCAGTGCAGAGTTTGCCTCCAAAGGCCACACTCTTTCCAAACATAATAACATGATGTTGGATGTGTTTCTGACTATGGAGAGGAGTCATTGTTGTGGAGTTTTTGACAAGACAAGCTTTGGGGAAGAGGTAGGCATCTCCCTTGAGGGTTTCTCTTGAACAGTGGGCAGTAGCTAGGGGGTGGGACTGGAGATGGCTCTGATACTGAGAATTCAGGAACAGGGGACCTGCATGTGGTGTCTCTCTACCCTGCTAGACCCAGCACGCTTAACCCCATGAGCTCATGTCTGGCTGGAGTTGTGGACAGATACTTGAGTTTGAGCTCCGCTCTCCTGGACAACCTTGGGCCAGACATCCCCCCACCCTGTGTTGACAAAGAGGGGGCATTAATGGCTTCTGAGACCCTTTCTGGTTCTAGGATTTTATGGGTTTGACAGTGGAGAAGTAAGCTGATAGGGGCTGGGGGCTGAACAAGGGTGGGAGCTGTATCATGACTTTGGGACCCATTGCCTGGATGTCATAGGGAAGAGGGTGAGGAGAGTCCAGCATGAGTGATGCCATTGCTTCATGCTGAGAAAGGGGAGTGTGGCTGTAGAGTAAAGCAAGGACCTATAGGCACTTTGGGTAGAGGGCGCTTTGCTTATCTGAGGTCAGAACTAGGTCTCCCTGCTATGTGGCAGCTACTAGGACTATTTGCCTTTCAATATATACATACTAGTGCCTGTGATATTCCCCAGGTCCAGGGTATGTTTCTGTTCACTTCTGTATCCACTGAATTCCTATACATCCTTCAAGGTCCAGCTCCCATATCATTATTGATATGGGGAAATTATTGTGTCCAGGCTGTATAGCAGGATGCTTAGATATGGAGTTGGACAGTATGTGTTTCCCTGGCCACTTTCTTGGGTAGGGGCATCTCAGTGTCCTCAGCCTGGGGTCTGGACCAAAGTGATCGTTGCTGGGTCCATTCTGCTATGGGACACATCCAGTGGGGAAGAGGCTTCCAGAGGAGTCTGGGGCTCCTCAATGAGAGTGGCTCTCTGTTCATCTCCTCCATGGTGGGAGAGGGAGCCGCTCTCATTTATTCCAAACATATTCATTAAGTTCTCCTAGGCACTGTCCTGGAACCAAACAAAAGAGACAACATTCCATTTCTCATGAACCTCACAATTGTAGTGGGGTAACCAGACATTAAAGTAATGAAGGATTGGGAATAGTGACAAAAGAGGAAGCACAGTGATTTTGGGAGCACCAGGGAAGGCTTCGCTGAGGTGGTGACATTTGAACTAAAATTGAGAGGAAGCAGGGGTTGAGAGCGCCTGCAGCCCCGAAATCTGGCAAAGCCCTTGTTAGGGGCTGTGGACCAGCCATTCATCTGGGGATCTGTAGGCCACCAGGATTGCAATATCGCACTCTTCTGAGGGCAGGAGCTGGGTTGACTGTCTCTCCTGTCTGCTCTGCCCAGCGCTGGGCTTGGCACTATAAGACTTTAGTAGATAGGTGGGTGGTCTGAGCTGGGACCCCAGAGCATGGGCATCTCTGAATCCTGGCTGCCCTCATGGCATGTACAGATGGACATACAGATGGCCAACTGAGGCCCAGAGGAAGTGACTTCTCAAGGTCACACAGCTGGTCAGCATCAGAGGCAGAACCGGAGCCCACACCTTCCAGGCCGACCTCAGCTTCCCCACTCCTTTGTCCAGACGGAAAATCCCATCCCGGAGAGGTGCCTCTGCGGAGGTGGGGGGCTGTGGGAAGAGATGAGCAGGAAGCAGTCCAAGAGAACCTCCCATCCTCCCCCCACCCCCTCAGATACCTTCAGGGGCTCATTCCAGCTGCTCACATCCTAGCATTCTCCTGGAAATTCCCTTTGGGCCTGGGAGGAGCACTCAGCATGCCTGCTCCCCATCATGTCCCCCCAGCTGCAGTCCCAGCAGCAGCGTCTGAGAACTGGGGTGGCTGAACCCTGTGGCCAGAAGAATCTTGACTCTATTTTCAGCTGAGGTCAGAGGGAGAGCCTCCCCTCACCCACCTGCCCCTTGGAAAAAACCCCTTCCCCCAGACCATCAGGGCTGTCTCAGCTGCTCATGATCTGTCACATGTTGAAGAAAACTAATGAGGGGAGGCATTGTGTGTTGTCTGAGCTACAATGTGGACGTGGTGGGGTGGGGGAGTGAGTACACACACCTCCATCTTCTATCTGCAGACTCCAAGGCCACTTCCAGCTCCTTGGCTGACCTGGGGATGGAAGTAGGTAGTGGAAATAGCTTCCTCGGGCAGGAGAGCTGAAATCCCCCATCATTTAACCCCCCGTCACTGTACTCTATGCTCCTGTGTTCCACTGCCTATGGCAAAGTGCACGACTCCCCAGAGTCTCCTGGTTGTGTCAAGTCCAAGGAGGGCCTCCTCTCTGCCTAGGACACCCCCTCCTCCCAAGCCTCACCAGGTGAGGACTTTACCAGTGTTCCCTAAGAGGGCCACATGGCACTCAAGCCTAGTGCTGCAGTTCCACAAGGTCTAGCCCATATGTCTTTCTTACCCCCTATTTCTCACCAGCCTTATCCCAGGCTCTCGCAGGATCCTGAAGCAAGCACAGCTTTTGTAAGGAAGATATGTAGGATTAGGAGAGTGCCCTGGATGCTCCTGCTTGTCCCTCCTCACCACCTCTACCAGTTTGCAAGTGCCACCATCACCACTTTTGTCAGTTTACAGGTACCACAGTCACCACCATCACCACCTCCACCAGTTTCCATTGAACACATATAGTACACCTACTATGTGCCAGACACTGTGGTGAACCTGGGGTTGTGAAGAGGAGTGAAACAGTCAGTGCCCTTGAGGAATTTGCTTTCTGGTTGGAAAGGCAGATACCAAAACAAATCAACCCTTTCAGTGTCTCAAGGCTGGGATGGTGGTACACGGGATGCTGGGGAGTGCTGAGTCCATCCTGGCAGTAATTGGAGAAATGGTTGTGTAGCTGGATAATCCCCATGGGACAGTGTGATCAGTGCTATGTCAGAGGGCTGTGGGAGCAAAGAGAACTAAGAGGGGGAGGGTGGGGTGTTAGAAGACTTCATGGAGAGTAGACCATTGAGCAGAACCTTGAGGGATGAAAATAAATCCTCCACTCAGAGGTGGAAGAAAGAGAATTCCAGGTAGAGGAAGCAGCATGCCTAAAGGCCTAGAGGTATTCACTGGGAAATGGGCAGCAGTTTTGTGTGGCCAGAGCTCTGAGGATGAGAGGGATGTGGTTGGAGATGAGGCTGAAGTTGTGGGCAGGGACAGCTCATGCAAGACCTCCTGTGCAGGCTGCACCAAAGCTCTTTGCACACTTGTCCTCACTCAGTTTGTGCCAAGACTTGGACTTTACCCTTGAATGTTCCCTCCGTATCCCCATACCACCTGTCCCCTTTATGGCCCTCAGTTTCCCCATCTATAAATTGAGGAAATTGAAATAGTAGATTTCTGAGATATCTTCCAGCTTCGACAATAGGATTTTATTCTTTGTGTAAGTGGGGAGACTGGTACACCCAACTTGCACCTCAGGCCTAATAATTATTTTCTAGATGGATGAATAAAATACCAGCCCTCAGGGAGTACCCTGTTATCAATCTCAGCTCAGACTCTTAGCAGGAGACCACTTCAGGGAAGGGTCAGGATCAACCTTTATGGTCTCATTTTGCAGGGAGGGGACCTGCATCCTGGAGCCACTGGGAATAAGAGGCAGCTTGGTATAGTGAAGGGGCTTGCCTAGGTAGCAGAAATGATGGGCAATGTGGGGACTAGAACTGAGGGCTCTGGACTCCCAGCCTAGCATTCTCTCTGCTACTTCACACTACCCCTAGTTGGAGAGAGAATGCAGAGTCTGGTGAAGGGGAGTCACTGCCCAGCTGGTGTGGCCCTGGGCAGGTCCCTAGGCACAATGGCACTATCTGACTCTATCACAGTCAGACTAAGACACAAAAGCACATACAATGACACAGTCATGGACAGACATATTTACACATATATGCATATAAGCAGACTGTTTAAAAGTCAACGAGATTCAGCTTACTTTGAGATGCAATCACAATTATATAGGCAGACACACAAAAGCACACATACGGAAACAGACTATTAGATACAGCCATACACGGATGAGTACACAGAGAGAAGCTACATGTTCAGAGTCATATATACATACACAGGTACACAATTACGTCCAAATCCACAATTACACACAAATGCACAATTACATGCCCTCCTTCATGGTCATGCAGAGACGTGAATAAGCTGGAAGAGTGGGACCATGGAGCAGTGGCTGTTGGTGTGGGTCTGGGGTTAAGTCCTGGCTCTGTAGCTTAAAGCTCTGTGAGCTTGAGGAAGTCAGATGGCTTTATGGAGCCTCAATTTCCCCATCTATAAAATGGAGATGATCAAAGCAGCTACCTTACTGGACTGTTGTGCTGATTGAAATGAAGTAATGCATGAAAGCAGTTAGCACAGTGCCCGGCACATAGTAAGAGCCAGATAAACGGCTGCTGCTATTATTTTTAACACCATTACTACAGAAATACAGTCAGATCGATACATTTGTACACACAGGCACGTGACACTCACGGGTTGGTGGCTGGTGGGCCCTAGCAGCAGCCGAGCTACGGAGCCCCGCCTGGCCAGTCAGGCCCCGGCTTCTTCCAGCTCCACTGCAGGACCCTGGACTGGGAGAGCTGGCGACCCCGCCGGTCTCACCTGCAGGGGGCGGGCCTTTCCCGGAGCGCTCTGGGCGGGGCGGCTCAGCAGGTCTCCCAGGTCCCGGGTGGGCGGTGGGGGCGGAGCTGGCCAGTCGCGCACCAGGCCCCGCCCCTCCTCCGGCCCCGCCCCCGGCCCGGCCATTGGCCGCAGAGTCCGGGGGCGGGACCGATCTGGGGCTGGGGGCGCCCGCGGTGGCCGCCCGCGCGTCCTGCTGCCTCCCTCCCGGGGCTGCGGGCTGGCTGGGCCGCGCTCGGCGCCCGCCATGGGCAACTCACACCACAAGAGGAAGGCCCCCAGCGGCCCCCGGGCCCGCAGCTTCTGGCGGTTCGGGCGGTTGGCGAAGCGGCCGGCAGGTAGGGGCCGGGGTGGGGGCGGGGCGGGCGGGGAGCAGGGTCCCCAGCTGCAGCTGCCGCCGCCGCCGCTGCTGCCCTCTCCCGGGGCTTGGTGGGTGTGAGTGTGGGGGGCCGGGTTTCCCCGTACAGATCCCACCCCTCACACGCACACAGCTACATACGTACACACAAATACCCATGGGCAGGCACACGTACATGCTCACAGTTTTCACAGTCACACACAACACCCACTCAGACGTTCGGACATGCAGACACAAAATCACATTCACCGTCACACCCACACCCCCGCACCATCGCTGCAGGTCGCCCAGATCCTGAGACACAGGTACATATATGTACCTAGGCATACAGTGTACACAGCCGCAAACCACACCACAAGCGCAGAATCAGACACACAAGCACACATATCGGGCACACACATCCGTCATGTAGGTACAGTGTGTCCAGCGTCTTAGGCACACAGATGTACACCCAGGTTCACAACTGCACAACCACCCAGACTCACCCTCAGTCTCAAAGACGGACCCTACGGTACTTGTACACACAGGTACGCTTGCTCCCTAGGCTCAAGCCCCCAACAGGCAGAAAGTTTGCGGGAGGAAGGGGAGACAAAGGTAGAGGGAGAAGCAGGAAACCAGAGGTTACCGGAGGCTGTAGGCAAGGGGCCGCCTCCATCTGGCGCGATCGGGAGTCAGACTGGTTCTCTGGGCTCTTTCCACCCCACCCCCCAGGCCCGCCGGCCGCCCCCCGCCCCCCCGCGGTCTCCGCGGTCGCCGCCGCATCTTCCCCCTTTCAGTGCAGCCACCGAGCTGGAACGCAGCTTCCCGGGCGTGCTGCGGGATCCCTCCGCGGGTCACATTCCAATCCCCAAGTGGGGAAATGGGAAAGGCTTCCCACACCCGGGCTGGAAGACGGGGCTCCTCGGGGTTGGAAGACGGGGCTCCTCGTTTCCCCTCCAGCGGGTGCGACAACACAGGGTAACCCCGGGAACTGAAGGAGGGGCCCTGGAGGGTGCCTTGCCTAGTCCCCTCCCCCTGGTGAATCCGGCGTGGGGGGAGGGGCAGGTGATAGAGCTGCACTCCCATCATCCACTTCCTCTCCTCCCAAGCTAGGGGGGTCACACAGTGGCGGGTACCCTAGGGATATCTCCTGGTCTTGGGGAATGAGGGAAGCCCCCTGCTGCAGTGGGAGAATCCACCAGTGTCTTTCCAGGATGGCTCACATTCCTAGAGGTTCAGAGGGAGGGAGCCTGATGATCTCATCCCTCCAAGCAGGGGGCAGTGGGAAGAGCCTGGGTGGGGAATTAGGGACCCTGGTTCTTAGCATGGCTCTGACATGGATCCTGGTGACCTTGAGCAGATCCTTTCCATTCTCTGGACCTCATTCTCCTCCCTGGCCTATCTGGAAGGATGTGAGGGTTCTCCCTACCTTAGCCATTTCAAGAATGAAGAGACGGAGGTCCAGAGAGTGGGGGTTGCCCAAGGTCATTTACCTGCAGTGATGTGAGAAATAATAACGACAATAAAAATAACAGTAGGGAAAGGGCTAATGAAATTCTGGGAAGCTCCCTGAGGATTCTCCAGAAGGGGGTGTTGAGAGACTCCAGGACCTTCTAGTACTCTCCTTGTCCCAGACCCTGAAGTCCTGAAATCCCGCCTGCCTCTCCTAAACTCCTCACTGAGGGGCAGGGTTGGAGCTCTTGATCCACTGTCTTGTGGCCCCTCTGATCTGATCGTTTCCTGAGAACCAACTGTGGGCTCAGACTACTTGTGACCATTTGTGGTGGGGGAGAAAGAAGATAAGAGGCTGTATTTACAGTCTTCTGGCCACTGGCTTCGAGAAGGCAAAGAGAGTCCTCATACTGCAGCCTGGGACTTCTAACAATCCTGTGTTCCTGCAGCCCCTGTTGGAACACGGGGGTCAACCAGACTTCAAGGTGTAGCTAAAAAAAAAGCAACAACACAGAAAGCAATGTCAAGGCAACACAGAAGTAAGTGTGGAAACTGGGGAATATTCTAGGATATATATCAAAAAGCCTCAGGGTTGGGAGCGACTTTAGAAAGCTGAGGAGTTTTGGCCTTCATTTGGTCTTTGAAGTAACTGCAGGATTGGAATCAGGGCTGAATTGTTGATTAGATGAGAGCAGGAGGATGGGGATGGGTTTCAGCTGCAGAGTATGGTTGTGAGCAAAGTCATGGAGTTGAGATCCAGGGCAGAGGTTGGAAAGAAAAGTAGAGGAGGCTCCTTCCTTGTGCCTGGGGGAGAGGTACCATTGTGAATGCAGACTTCCATCCTTTTGGTGGTTCTTGTGCTGAGGATTCTAAGGCCTGCCTTTGCTCAGCCTCTGAGGTCACAGGACTAGTTGTGGGGATTTGGGGCTTTAGTACTACCCATTTGATGGGTCTGTGAGAGGATGAGAGAGAGAATGCAAGTTGGGCGGGGAGGGCTGGAGTATACAGGCCATAGGGAGCCACTGAAAGTATTTGAGCAAGGGAGGGGCTGGCAAAAGTGATGTGCTTAGGGAGATGGCTGCAGGGCCGGGACAGGTGCAGGCAGGACAAGTTGGGGAGAGCAGGGTGTTGAGAGTGAAGGCTCAGAGAACAGTCTGGAAGTTGTTGCAGTAATCCAGGGGAGAGGTGATGAGGTGAAGGCTGGGGCCAGGGTGGAGACTGCAGGAGTAGAGAGGTGGCAGCTGCAGAGGCAGTATGGAGAAGGTGGCAGAATTGATAGGACCTGGGATTGATCAAATGTTGGGGGTAAGGACGGGAATGATCTGTGAAGACTCTGCTTGAGGTTGCTTGGCTGGGGGATGGTAGCAGATAATAAGATAAGAATAAGGTACTTTCTTTCCATCTGTTAGCTAGGTCTATGCTGTGCACTTTACATTGATTAATTACTTGTCCTCTAATAGCCCAACAAGTCAGAAGCAGTTGTTCTCCCCATTTTATAGATGAGGAACCTGGAGTCAGAGAACTGAAGTCACTTTGCCCAAGGTCACATGGCAAGGAGGTGGCAGAATTGAGATTCAAACCCATGCCAATCAGATTCCAAAGCCTGTGCCCTTAACCAGTTTAGGGGGGTTTGGGTTTCATTTTATGACTGAGGGTCCTATAATCCCTTTGGCCAAAGAAAGCCTGAGGCCTTGGAAGATCTGGACTTTGTAGGGAGCACAGTGGAAAAAGTGCTATAGGGACCGGACAGGGGTTGATGACCAAGTATTGAAGCCCCCATTGGCTCAAAGAGGGAGCAGGTGGGAGGTGAGAGGGAAACAAGGCGGGCTAGTTGGCTTAAATGCCCTGGGAGGATAGAGGAGGGTGAGGGTGAACTAGAAGAGGCTGACAGCTCGTGAGCACACGAGAACCTGCTTGGATTATTTGGCCTTGGTTCTTGGGAGTCCAACCCAACCCTCCGCTCTCCGAACTAGCTGGGTGCTTGTCCCTGGGCAGTCTGGGGGAATGGTGGAGGATGTACACTGGGAATCCAGGAGCTTCCTCTTCTCCAGTCCTCATGCAGTGCAGTGCCAGCTTTACATACACGGCCCACCTTGAGGTGGGGTTTGTTCTCTTTTTATTATTATTATTATTTTATTTTTTATTTTTTATTTTTTTACATGGGCAGGCACCGGGAACCCGGGTCCTCTGGCATTGCAGGCAAGCATTCTTGCCTGCTGAGCCACCGTGGCCCACCCCGGTTTGTTCTCTTGTCTTGAAAGAGGAGAAGGAGGCTCAGTGAGAGCAAAGGATTATGTTGGTGGAGTCCAGCCACCTGGAATTCTTTTCATCCCTCCCTCTGCCTCTGGACCTGAGGGTTTTTGGTAGATCCCATAGCTGGGAGAAGGTCCCTCCACCTCAGCTGGTCCTATGTCTCCACCCTTTTCCCTAGGGGAGCCTTGTGATCAGCTGTGTTTCGGAACTTGCTTGTGGGAGCCCTGGGCTTCCAGATAAGGGGGCTGGCCCAGCCCTCACTGGTGTGAGAGATCTGAGATAAGCTGAACCCCCTTGCTGCCCCAGCCCCTTGCTGCCCCAGGCCCTGACCCAAAGTGGGGAACCCCTGCCCTGTTTCTAGGGGGAGAGTTATAGCTGCTGAGGGCTCCTCAGATTGTTTCTCCAACCTTCTTCCCACATCACAGATGAGGAAACAGGCCCAGAAAAGGGCAGTGTCTGGCTCAAAATCAAACTGCAATCAAGGGGCAGCTAGATCTCCAACCTAGGATGCCTCACACCCAGGTAGCCCTCCTTCCACTTTACCCCTGTGGGGATATCTGGTCTGGGCCAGCAATCCCGTTTGCTCCCAAATAGAGGAGTTAGGGTTGCCAGATGGGGGCGAGGTCACTGATAGGGAGAGAGAGACTAAGTGTTCCTTGTCAGACTTTATCTTAATGGTCCTTAACTCCACTTGAGATTCAGAGAGAGCTCTGGAAGTGGGCTGGAGAATAGGCCTGTACTGGCATGGAAGAACATGGGTTTGCAGCTGATCAGAGCTGGGCTCATTTCCTGACTTTGCCATTACTGGCTGGGTGGCCTTGGGCAAGTCCTTGACCTTTCCGGAGCACCTCTGTATGGCTAAGAGGATTTAATGAGACTGGGAGTGTTTCAATCAAATTTGTTCAATAAATGCTAGTTTATTATCATTACGTTGTAAGGGGAAAGGCAGAAGGCAAGGAGAGGGCCCTTCACCTACTCCCGCACCCTGCAGAGGCAGAGGCACCTTCTGATTACAACACTTTGCATTTATGCTTGGTTGCGTGCCTTCCTGTAACTTTCCTCAGTGCTCTGTGATGTGGGTTTTAGTCCCACTTTACAGATGAGGAGATTGAGGTCGAGAGGCTGATTCCAGGCTGTGGATTTCAGATGACCTACCTAACTTCTAGCCCTTTTCTCTCTGAGTTGAGTTTCATGGTGGCTGCCTCTCTGGCATAAAATGGGGATAATCATGCCTCGAAGGAAGAAAGGAAAGGGCTCTGGAAAGTCAGAATTGCACCCTGACCAAAGAGATTATTATGTCATTGTCAGGAGCAAATTCTGCCCCGGAAACTCATTATGACATTTATTAATATTATTGTAGCTAATTCCTCTTGCGCCATTGCCCTTTCCCGGGGTGCCCAGTGACATGGGATCCTCCCCTTCTTGCACCTGGCACTCCCTGCCCCCCAATATTTACCTTAGAACCGGCTTGTCAGCTCTTCCCCCAGTGGGGTGGAGCTCGACACTGAGGCAGAAAGGAGGGGGATTCCCCTTCTGGGGGTTGGGGTGCAGTGCTCACCCATCTTTGGGCAGGAGCTGAGGCCATGACCCCCCCCTTGCCATTAATTTCCCCGGGCTCCGGATTGCCAAGGCTGTTTGGAGCCAAATCCAAGTTTGAATCCAGTCTTGGGCACTTCCGGCCTGGGTGACCTTGAGCAAGTCACTTTTCTTTGAGCCTCCCTGTGTTCCTTTATAAAAAGGGAACTTCACATGTACCTTGTAGGTGTTCTGCGAGACAGAAAAGAAAGTGCTTTGGGGACTGTAAAGCATTCCACCTGAAAGCTTTTTGTTACACTCATTTCCCTTCCTCCTGCCTCTGTGAGAATAAAATGCACATACACTTTGCATTCTGCTCCTGCCTCTAGAATTTGTGACCTTGGGAAGCCCTGGCCCTCTCCAGGCCTTCTTTGCCCACCTGTGCTTTGAGGGGTTGAGACTGAGGATCTCTGAACTCCCCAGAGTCCTGGCTCCTGGGCTGGCCGGAGGCAGTTAAGACTGGAGCAGTGGCTGGGGGGCAGGGGCAGCCTAGGCCCGGAGGTTCCAGCTTCTGAGCGCGGCCACCTGGGCAGCTGTGGCCTCCCTCCTCATTCCTCTCCCCTGAGTCAGGCTTGCCAGGCCGTGGGCGCGCCACCCCCGCCCCTTGTTCTGGAATAGGGCAGGTTGAGGCCTCACCCGGTGGAGGATGTTGCCAAGACAGTGCCTGCGCATGCGCACCAGTATACACATGGCCTTGGTGGGGCCTGGGTTCCTTCCCCCATGTCTCCCCTCTCCGGGCTCAGGAAAGCCCCAGAGTGGTGGGTACCCACACCTGCCTCAGTGTACATGCAGCCACCAGGCTGGGCTCAGCGTGGGTCTGAGCTGATGGTGAGGAGGGCAGGGACTAAGGTGACCTGGGTGTACTTTAGGGGCATGGCCCCGAGAGTGCCCACCTGTGGAAGTGGCCCTAATGGGGCATTCTGGGGGTTCGTGCCCGTGTACCTGCCCCATTGGACTCTACTTGAGCTCAGGAACTTGCTTATGTGCTTCCTGGTGTTCCCTGAGTATTGGGGGACTTGGCCAGGAGCAGGGTGTCTTCTTGGATTCAGGAAGCCTCCTGAATCCTGCCTCAGGCAGGTGGGGGAGAGGGGGAGGCTGAGGGTGTGCGGTGAGCTTTCCTTAAGGCTTCAGCTCCTAGCTGCATCTCTGGACTGTGCTGGGGCAGAAAGCCATGGCACACAGGCTGTAAGTGTGGCCTTAGGCAAGGCCCCTATCCTCTGTTGGCCTCCATTTCTTTCACCCCCAAAATGAGACACTGAGGTTGCTAATCTGCTCCCTAAGCAAGCCACAGGTGTTTAGGCCTGAGCTTGGGATGGCTCAGAGAGGTGGCAGAAGGCTCTGGCCAGGCTGTGGGTGGGGAGGAGGGAGGGGTGTTGCTGGGGCAACCAGATGATATCAAGTATAAGGGCTTGGATCCATCTAGGGAATTTGCAGCTGTGGCCCTGACTGCCAGCCAGGGGCCTGGGACCTTGGAGAGCTGATATTCCCCCACCCCCAGCTTAACTGGAGTGCAGCCCTTACTCACCCTGGTGCAGGGGCAGCTGAGGGTGACCATGCCCTGAGTGACTAAAGCCTCCGGTTCTGGAGTCAGCCAGAGCGTGGGAAGTCACCTTACTCTGAGCCTCACAAGTCTGTAATCAATTAAGAAAGTACCTTCGAGTAGCTGCTTGGAAGGGCTATTGTAAGACACATGAGGGCAGAGGCTGTGCTTTGCCCTCTGCCAACATCTTCACGGTGCCTCTCATGAATGACTCTCCCTGGGAGAGAGGGGATTCTGCTGCTCTTTTCTGTGTATTTGGGATTAAGCAGGGTGGATGGGTTTGGCCTAAGAGGGGTAAGGAGGTAGGACACAGGAGCCTCCATTGTGGAGGGATGATGGGGCCCTCAGTGAGGAGTCAGGTTGGAGCTGGCATGACCAACAGAGCATGGCTTCTGGATTCAGGTTGTCCTGTGGGCAAATCCTGCCCTGCCGCTTACCAGCTTTATGGTGCTTGTCCTCTCTGGCCTTCATTTCTTCATCTGTAAAATAGGGATAAAACCACCTACTTAGGATTTTTGCTTAGATTTCAGGAAGATTGTGGATGTACATTACCGAGCTCCACAAATGTTTGCTCTCTAGAATGCTGGGGGCTCTCCCATCTCCAAGAAGTGAGTCTCAGTGCTAAGGTGGGGCAGCTAATGGGCAAGGGACTGCCACATGGGAGCCACTGTGAATACTTAGGTTCCTAGGGACTCAGAGAGAAGGGTGCCTTGAGGAAGGGGTGTCCTCAAGCAAGCTCAGATTCAGCACTTTGCAGATTACAGACCTTCTCTTCCATAGACTCATCTACTCAGAGTTGCCAGAGGGATCTTTCAAACACTATCACTACCAAGTTTAAACCCTCAGTGACTGACCTTCTGGGGCTCTTTGAATGAAATCCAGACTCTGCCAAGGTCCATAGGGCCTTGCCTGGCCTGGCCGCTGTCCTCCGGTGACCCCGTCACCTGCTGTTCTCTCCAGGTTCTCTCTCTGCCCACCTTCTCCAGGTACTCAGGCCTCCTTCCTGTTCTGGGAAACCCACCCTCCTGCCTCAAAGCCTTTACACTTGCCGTTCCCTTTGCCTGGATAGCTCCCCCCACCAAACATTTCCTCCAGCTGCCTCCTTCTCATGATTCAGATCTCAATTCAAATGCTTCTTTCTTAGAGAGGCTTTCCTTGACTACTATCTAAAGATTTCCCCCTTCCTGTCACAGTTTGTTTTTTCAATCTTCACTATCTGAAATTACATTGTTAGTTCACCTCATTCATGTATTCATCAAATATTTATTAAACTCATAGCATGTGCCAGACACTGATTTAGGTGCTGGGGACTAATGGTGATCAAGACAAAGTCGTCCTCCATTAGCTGTAGCCCCCGCTACTAGCTTAATAGATATTTGCTGATTGAATGAATGGATGCAACAAACTTATATAAAGGAGTTATTGGCCTTGTTTTCCAGAAGAGGTCTTGAGTTTGTGTGATGGAGCTGAGATTTGGACCTGGACCTGCATTCCTCTCAGTCCCTTTTCCTGTACCCTGCTCACTTTACTGCCCTCACCTATGAGCTATTTCTCAGCTAATTCAGTTCTCCCTGGCTGGTGATCTAGCCCAGTCATCTAGTCACAGAGAAGGGCTAATGGGAAGAACTCCAGGCTGGGGCTGCAGAAGGTCTGCATCAAGTCCTGCCTTTGCTGTGTGACCTTGGAGAGTTCGCTATGCTTCTCTGGACCTCTGATGTCACATTGACAAAGTGGGAAGAAAGTTCTTTGGAAGCTTGGGACTGAACATACACAGGTAGTTACCGCTAGCCGCTGTGATTGCACTCAGAGGATCTCCCTGGCTTCCTGATACCCTGCACTCCTGCCTGGTTGTTCCACTCTCTCAGCTCCTTCCACAGGGAATACATCCACCAGCAGGAAGGCCTGGTGGGAGGCACCATACCGAGTCCCGCCTCCACCCACCCTCTGGTAGCTGGTAGCCTTAGCTCTAGCTTGTGAATATTTAGACAGGGACTCGGGACCTGATTAGTGGGCCGCTGCTGGAATTGAGTATCTTCAGCCATCCAAGTCATATTCCCCACCCAGAGCAGGGCACGTACTGACAGGGGGTCTCCCTTTCCCTCTCTCGGTCTGGGGTCGTTCCTGCCCCTCCGCCCCATCTGAGAGGCGGGGTCGGTGGGTGGGCGGGACCAGTGGCGAAGCCCCTCCCCCTCCACTGCCGGGAGCCCGGCGGCGCTCTGCAGCGGGGCCGGGGGGCGGGGCTCGCATCCATTCTGGTGCCGGGTTTTGGCGAAGGTGCCGCCGGCATTCGTTCCCGAGAGGTTGGGGTAGGGGCTGGCCCCGGGTGGCGCCTGCAGTCATGGTGGTATTCCTGGGCCGCCACCTCCCGGTGCTCCTCGGGCTCTTTAAGAAGAAGGGTGAGTGGGTGTGGCTGGAGGGTGGGGGGCAGGGACCCCCGACGCTCCTATTTGCCCTACCCTTATGTAGAATGGGGGCGGGAAAGGGTATCGGGGTGGGGGTTGGGGGATAGTGATGGGGCCAGAATCGCGGGTCTGCTGCTGTGCCTTTGTCCAGCTGCTTTGTTGTTCCCTTTGTCTGGGCCCTGCTGGTGCTGGGAGGATGGGTCCAGGTGTCCCTGACCTTGGAAATCTGCAGCCCTTGGAGGAGGCTTCCTCCTCCCAGGGTGCCCACACCTTACTGGGTACAGCCCCATACCCCCCTTCCAGAGAGGTAGGGTGGCCCCTTCCCAGGCCAGCCCAGTGGTGGGGCTGTGGGGGTGAGGAGGATGGGATGTGGGAGCAAGGATGAAGGAAAGAGTAATGCTTATCACTGGACGTTGAGGAGTGTGGTCAGTAAAAGTCTGTGTTTAGAGCTCTCGGGTGTGAACAAGTTTTAGAGGCATCTACCTCTCCCAGGAACTGGGCTTTCAGAACTGAGCTAAGAGCTTTTTGGGTTTTGGAGGGAGGGCAGGGCTTTCTCAAGGCAGAAGGCCCCCTTTGAACCCTGAGTTTAGTCCTGGCTTTGACTCAGATTTATTAGGTGACCTTAGGCAAGGCCCTTCCCCTTTCTGAGTCTGTTCCCCATTTGTCAAGTCAAGGGATTGGGCGAGAAGATCCCCTGGGAAAAGACCTCCTAGCTCTGACCTTTAGGTTTCCTGCGGATTTTCTGGGTAGGAGCCCTGGCCTTTGAAGAATGAACTAAGGGAGGAAACTGAAGCCCTGGTTCTGTGGTGTGGCCCTTTAAAGGGCTTGTTTTGTTCCTGCCCCTCTGCCAGGCCCTGCCAAGGTCACGTGACCTCCCAGAGCTTTTGCTTCTGTTGTGGGTTCCATTTCAGGGGGATTTGGGGCTGCAAAGTGCTGACACAGCCCCCACCCCACCCCCCATGGGCGGGACCCGTAATAGGATCCTTTGTAATGGATCCCTGGCTCCACTGTGCCAGGGACCAGGCAAGGCCCCTAGGAGAGGGAGCTACCTGGGGCTGCTCCCTCCAGAGAGGCTGGAGCTGCCCTGACTGGGTGGTGGGGGAACTGGCGCCCTCTTCTCCCCTCCCCTGCCTATCCTTCCACATGTAGCCACATGGGTGAGTAGGGGACCCAAGAGGCAGATCCCTGGTCTGTCCCTCCCCCCAGGAATTTCTGGCAATCTGGCATGACCCTTACTAGCCCCCACCCCTTCCCAGTTTCCCTTGGTGTCTTCTTCCTGGACCTGGGCCAAGGGTTTGTGTGAAAAGAGTGGTTTGTTTTTCTGTAAAGCGGGACTCGGGGTCTGGAGACATGAAATGTAATTTTACGGGCTGTGTGTGTCCTGGGGGTGTCTCAGTGGGGCCTGAGTCAGGTGTGGGTTCACAGTTGTGCATGTGCGCGAGTATTGTTTGTGTGCTTACAGAATGGGGGCTGTGGGTGTTGTGGATGTTCGCAGGGGCTGGATGTGTCCTGTGCGGGCCTCTGTGTGTGGTATGGTACGCAGGATGTGTTTATATCGAGTGCTGTTTGTTTGTATACGGACTGCAGCCTGAGGGTATTGAGTATGTAGGTGGGCCTCGGTTGCTCCGTGTGGGGTGCCCTGCGTATGGGGCCCTTTGTGTGCCGTGGGTACTCAGATGTATACACACTTGGGATAACTCATGCCGTATGGGGATGATCGTTCATGGGGCTGTTGTACTGAGTGAGTACCCCAGGACTGTGTGTAATGTGTACAGATTGGGAGCCGTGGGTATTGCATGGATGTGCAGGGGCCGTGTGCAGTGTGGGGACTATGGGTGCTTTTGTGGCTCTGGGTCGGCCTCACTGCCCTTCCTCCCCCATCCCACTAGGCTCTGCCAAGGCTGAGAGTGACAAGCGTCTAAGTACAGGGCCCGGCCAGGCGCCAGGGTCTGTGGTGGATGAGCACCAGGACAATGTCTTCTTCCCCAGCGGGCGGCCACCTCACCTGGAGGAACTGCACACGCAGGCCCAGGAGGGGCTCCGTTCCCTCCAGCACCAAGGTAACCCTCCTCTCCCCCTAGTGCCACCCCTCTCAGCTCCAAGGTTGGGGGCTTAGACCCACACAACCTTCTGATACCTTCCAGAAAAACAGAAGCTGAGCAAGGGTGGCTGGGACTATGGAGACACCCAGAGCCTCCAGGTGAGTCCTAACTCTGCTCTTTCCTCTCTCCTTGGCCTCTGGGAAGTATGTCTTTCACCCTTCTGGGTCTCGGTCTCCTCCCTGTATCATGAAAGGGCCAGAGTTACGCCAGCTGAGGCTTGCTGGGGGATGTTGGAAAGGGAACTCTGTGGGTCAAAGGCTTGGATGGGGAGCCCCGAGGAGGCAATGTCAGCTCCCCTCACGCCTCTGGAGTGGTCCTGAGTCTGAGGCCAAGGCCTGACCTCCTTCTTTCTCTAATAGTCCTCCCAGACGAGGCCGGATGAAGACAGCATTTCCTTCTGCAGCCAGACCACGTCCTACACGGCTGAGAGCTCCACAGCGGAGGATGCCCTCTCTGTCCGCTCGGAGATGATCCAGCGCAAAGGTGTGATGTCACCTTCCGGGGCTCCTGGCAAGGGACTGGGTGGTGGCACCATCTGGGTCCCAGTGCCCGCAGTTTCCCCTTTTCCTTCTAATCCATTGTTTCCCAAGGCTCTGGGATTCACTGAGCTCAGGAAACACAGTACCCAGTGTCTTCATGATCTACATTCACTGCAAGGCAGGACAATTAAGGGTGGGCTTGGGAGTCGGGAAACCTGGGTTTGAGACTGGGTGTTGCTACTAGCCAGGAAGTGACCTTGGGCCAGTCCTTAACAGCCTAAACTTCAGTTTGATGTCCCTTAAAAATGGGGATCAGAGTATTTACCTCACTGGAATGAATGTCAAGGATTTAGCATGTTGAATAGCATACAGTAAGCACTCACTAAATGTAAATTATCACAGTTGACCTAGTAGTTGACCTTCCAGAAGTCTTACAGGTAAAACATTTCTAGTTTTGTTTAATCTAGCTTTGCCCATGCCTAGTTGGCTACAGAAATCATTTTTCATGGAGCTCTTATTAATATTCTACAAAAATAATGCTCTGCAGAACATGTCCTGAGACCTTCTGCTCTAATCTCCTCTCTCTCCTGGACTGGCCTCAGGCTCTACCTTCCGACCCCATGACTCATTTCCCAAATCATCTGGAAAGTCAGGGCGGCGGCGGCGAGAGCGGCGGAGCACAGTGCTGGGATTGCCACAGCACGTGCAGAAGGAACTCGGTGAGCCTGGTCTGGGGGTCTGGTGGAAGCGGGATGGGGGGACCTGACCAGCCCCTCTGCTGACTCCTGCCTCTTCCTTGTCTGTCCCAGGCCTGCAGAATGAGCGTCAGGCACCAGGTACTCCCCGGCCTCCTGGTCCCCGGGATGCTGTACGCATCCCCACAGTGGATGGCCACCCTGGGCACCTGGCCGCAGGGACAGGGGCCCGGGTGTCCCTGCAGGCACTGGAGGCAGAGGCAGAGGCTGGCACTGAGACAGAGGCTATGCTGCAGCGCCACATCGACCGTGTCTACCGGGACGACACTTTCGTGGGCCGGTCCACAGGGGCCCGGCCTTCGCCATTGACCAGGCCCATGTCCCTGGCAGTGCCTGGCCTGACAGGAGGGGCAGGGCCTCCAGAGCCCCTGAGCCCAGCCATGTCCATCTCGCCCCAGGCCACCTACCTGTCGAAGCTGATTCCCCATGCGGTACTGCCGCCCACAGTGGATGTGGTGGCGCTGGGCCGCTGCAGCCTGCGCACTCTGAGCCGCTGCAGCCTGCTCTCGGCCAGCCCGGCGTCCGTCCACTCCGTGGGCCGCTTCTCCTCGGCCTCCAGCCCACGGCCCCGCACCCGCCACCCTTCCTCCTCCAGCGATACCTGGAGCCACTCTCAGTCCTCCGACACCATCGTGTCCGATGGCTCAACTCTCTCCTCTAAGGGTGGCTCTGAGGGCCAGCCCGAGGGCTCCGTGGCCAGCAGTAGTGTGGTGCCCCTTCCCCCGGGGGGCAGCGGGAGGGGTTCCCCTAGCGGGGGCAGCACTGCCGAGGCCTCCGACACAGTCAGCATCCGCAGCAGCGGCCAGTTGTCCGGCCGGAGCGTGTCTCTGCGGAAGATGAAGCGGCCCCCACCGCCTCCCCGCCGGACCCACTCGCTCCACCAGCGGGCCTCAGCAGCACCCGACGGGCCTCTGGGCTTGCCTCCCAAGCCTGAGAGGAAGCAGCAGCCACAGCTGCCTCGGCCGCCCACCACTGGTGGCTCAGAAGGGGTGGGGGCAACCCCCTGCCCACCCAGCTCCGTGGGCAGCTGGGTGCCCGGCTTGTCCCCAGGTGGCTCTCGGCGCCCCCCGCGCTCCCCAGAACGGACACTCTCACCCTCTAGTGGATACTCAAGCCAAAGTGGTACCCCCACCCTCCCTCCCAAGGGCCTGGCCGGGGCCCCTGCTTCCCCAGGCAAGGCCCAGCCCCCTAAACCAGAACGTGTCACTTCCCTTCGCTCTCCTGGGGCCTCGGTCTCCTCTTCCCTCACATCTCTGTGTTCTTCATCCTCTGACCCGGCCCCCTCAGACCGCTGTGGTCCACAGATGTCGACTCCCCTAGGTGACAGGTTTGTTATACCTCCCCACCCCAAGGTGTCTGCCCCCTTCTCCCCACCCCCATCCAAGTCCAAGGGCCCCAGTCACGCTGCCCCTGCTGTGGTCCCTGGACCTGTCTCGACCACCGATGCCAGGCCTGAGTCACCCCCCACTCTCCAGACATCCTTGACTCCACCACAGGAGTCTCCTGTGGTCTCCCAAGACCAGTCACCCCCGCCTTCCCCACCCCCATCTTACCATCCCCCACCACCACCTTCGAAGAAGCCAGAGGTGGTCGAGGAGGCTCTGTTTACCCCAGAGGCTGCTGAGGAGGCCCTCCTCCAAGATCCCAGCTGGCCCCCGCCCCCGCCCCCTGCCCCTGAGGAGCAGGACCTGTCCATGGCTGACTTCCCCCCACCCGAGGAGGCCTTTTTCTCTCTGGCTGGTCCTGAGCCTTCAAGCTCTTCTGACCCTGCAGAGCCTGTCAGCTCCTTGGCCACCTTGCCCTCAGATACCGTCTCTCCCCAGAGCCAGCCCCAGGGTACCCCAGAGCCTGCTGCAGCTCCCCCAGCTCTTCCTGCTAGTTCTTCCCCAGGGCTTCTGGCCAAGCTCCCTCCAAAGGAACCAGTGGGCTGCAGTAAGAGCAGTGGGGTTTCCAGAGAGGACACTGGTGCACCCCTGGTCACGCCTTCACTCCTGCAGATGGTGCGGCTGCGCTCTGTGGGGACTCCCACAGGGGCCCCAACCCCAGCATCGGGGCCATCGGCACCCCAGAAGCCACTACGAAGGTCCCTGTCAGGGCGGGCCAGCCCAGCCCCTGCCCCCTCCTCGGGGCTCCATGCTGCTGTCCGACTCAAGGCCTCCAGCTTGGCTGTCAGCAAGGGCTTCGTGGGTGCCCAGCCCAGTGGACCGCCCGAGGCAGAGTTGCGGCCTCCCCAGTCTCCTGCCTCTACAGCCAGCTTCATCTTCTCTAAGGGTACTAAGAAGTTGCAGCTGGAGCGGCCCCTGTCACCTGAGACCCAGGCTGACCTCCAGCGGAATCTGGTGGCTGAACTTCGGAGCATTTCAGAGCAACGGCCACCTCAGACCCCAAAGAAGCCACTTAAGGGCCCCCCTCCTGTGGCACGTAAACCCTCTGTGGGAGTACCCCCACCC
>PVIY010012201.1:0-39498 GCA_004026745.1 Myrmecophaga tridactyla
TAATCTTTTTTTCTCTATTATCGTTTTATTTCTTTTTCTGATGTCTTTTTATTTCTTTTTCTAAATCGATGCAAATGTTCTAAGAAATGATGAATATGCAACTATGTGATAATATTAAGAATTACTGATTGTATATGTAGAATGGAATGATATCTTAATGTTCTTTTGTTAAGTTTTTTTAATTAATAAAAAAAAGAAATGTGTCTTTTGTGAACCAACTCAACTCAAAATATTTCATCTTCTAACACTGATTTTTTTCCCTCTGTTCATGTAGAAACAGCCCAAGAGTTCTGCTCTTTACATTACCTAGAATTATTTAATAATAATTTTAAATGTGTCCTTGAATTCTACCTTGTTTTAATCTTTGACAAAAATGAGCACACATCTAAATGTTCCCAAAGAGCAAAAGCTATATTTTTTGTGTGTTTTTGAAGCACAGCTACACTATAGATATGCCATTAAGAGAAGAAAGGTGACAAATGAGTGATAGGCCCTGGATGGAATTCATCACATAACCTGAGTTCGATTTTTTTCCTGGACATTCTCTTCTCTTTCTTCATTTCCTCATATCAGCTGGTTTTTCATACTTTTTCCACCTTTTTTTTTAGTCTTACTGTTTTTCTTCACATTTGTTTCTAATCCATTATTTCCTGACTTCCTGACTCTTTTTCCTCCACCTCCTTTTTCCTGGTTGTTCTCTTCTCATTTCTGCCTTTTATCTTTTATCAGCCCTTAACCTTTATACCTGACCTCTAAATGTCACTACTAGTAGTAATAGTGCTAGAATGTTGGCAATACCAGGAAGTAGAAAGGCTAGAAGATTGGGCTAATCTTTAGTTACTCTAGTTACAAACTTCCTCCCAATCTGGAAGCAACTCTTCTTGTCCTCTTTCCTCCTGTAAATCAACAAAGCTGTTCTGGAACTGAAGGTGCCCCCTGGTGGTGGTTAGAGATTTGTCTTCCTGTCTTCCCCCTCTGCCTGATTTGCTCTCTGAGCTGCCATTTTCTTCTGAACAGTTCCCTCCTGATGTTCATATGGCCTAGCACAAGTCTATTTCTTTCGATCATTCCCTAACTCTGGTCCAGTCTCTAATTTTTTTTGCCTGGCTCCTGTTTCCTTACTCTTCTTAACTCTCCACTCTACCCCATCCCCCTCTCTGAAGTTTGGCACCAGTTGTGCCCTCTGAGCCAAGGAATCTAGTATATCTTGGATCTGGCCATAAAACTGAGCTCTGCGTTTCCCTGAGCTTGGGTCTTCCTAGAGGCTGACATTTGGACCCCTGCTTCTGCCATTAGAATTCATGCCCTAAATCTTTGACCCTGCTTTGAACATTTGTTTATTATACTCCTGTCCCACCTTTCCCCTTGGACTTACCTGGAGAAGATTGGTCTTCCAGACTCCCAGTGTTATCTCCCAGAATCTAGATTAAGGACCCCTGTACCTGCCTATATTTTAGACACTCTCCCTCTTTCCTTTCTACCTTTGATTCTGAGTATTGCCTTGCTCTTGGCTTTTTCCCAGCCTGGCCCCTTCTTTCACCTGCTAAACTCTAGTTCTCTCAGTTTCCTTAAATACACATGCACATAGTTCATACTTTTCCCTTTCATGCTCTTGCTCTGTTTTATTTGTCACTAGTGTCATTAGCCTCAGATGACTTTGAAAATGCCTAGAAGTAATTCTCTTTCATATTCTCCACCACCCTCCATTCCATATTCTCACCTAATTAAATGTTTGCCATTTAAAAATCCCTCAATATTATTAATTTTGTTTTCTGTTGTGCTTATTAATGTTACAGAAATACAGCCCCATTGCAAATCATATAATATTTCAGCTACGATGGGAATTACTTACAGGTTCCTCCTGGAGGATAATCTGGGACACTAATACCTTTCACCGCACTGTTTCTTTGGGAAATACATTGCAAACTCCGAACATCAACTCAAAACATTTTGACCTGATTTCTTTGAACTTTGGAATGAATGAGACAAATGAAAGTGTGGCTTCTTCAGTCACCACTGCTTACCAGGACTAGAATACAAATCTTCTAACTATTCATCCAATTTTCTGTTAGATATCATGGCACTGCTCTTTTCTACCTACTACTGGGTTAGTAGTTAGGAAATCGTGGTTGTCTCTTAGGAAAGACTCAATCTCTACCTCATCTGTGAGAGGAAGGGCTTGAAGAAATGGTCCCTGAATTATCTGTTTTCACCTTTAAAATAGAACCAGGTTACCTAAAAATTTAGATTCAATCATGTCACTCACCTGCTCAAAATCCAGTGACGCTCCCTTGTGCAAAATAGAAAGTCCCAATTCTTATGGATTTTTATTCAAGACCTGCCACAATTTGGCTTCCACTTGCCTTTTTCTAGGCTTATCTGCTATCTCTGCTCCCACTCTATCCCACCAAAGACTCCTTTCCTTCTGCCAAACTACTTCATTCAGGTGCCTGAACCTTTTGGCATCCTGCCTTTTGACCATGCCCTTTCAATTGCCTGGAATGCCTTACAACTCACCCTCTCAGATCATGACCTACTCAAAACTCACTTCCTTCTTAAGGCTTTCCTGAAACACCCTAGCTTGGAGGTGTCTCTCCCAGTACTCTTACACAAGAAATTACAGTTTGTATGATTCATTTTTCAAGAATTTCTTTGGGTCATCTTTCTGCTATTTATTTTGAAGTATTACTTAAATATTTTATTGTAGTTGAGGGTGGTCTTCTCTTCCCTACTAAATTAGACTTTTTTGCAGGCGCAGGGTCCTTCTAATATGCAATGTTTAATTATTAATTTGATTATAAAACTACGATGTGAGTGATGGCATAAAGTCAAAAGAAATCAGAACTCCTTTAAATGCCTAGTGTGGATTTGCTTACTTAGTCCTTCCTCTGCCTGTTTACTTTCTCCCTCAAGGAACTCATTTGCTCTCACAGCCTTATTTGTCACACCTGTATCAATAACGTCTCAATACCCATCTTCAGTTTAGCATCTCTCCTGAGCTCTAGTGTCATTTTCCCAATTGCCACTTGGATGTCTCCCAATCTCTTCAAACACAATATGTTAAAGGAAGGGGGGGAGGGGGAAGAACTCAGCATTTTTCTAACTCATAACCCCTTAGTGATTTTTTAATTCTTTCAGCAGAACAATTGTATTCCCAGATTCCTGGGCTCACCTGTGACTCTTCTTCCTCTAGCTCGGAATCACAGTTTTCCTGGCTCTTCCTTGTATCCGCTTATCTTTTTAACACCAGTCTCTACTTCACCCAGTTGCTTTTCCTCTCGCTATTTTAGAAGTCTCCAACTGGTTTTCCCTCTTGTAGTTTCTCCCCTATCTGTTCTATCTTGCCCAATATAGTCAGCTTTATCTGTTTTAAGAAGGTGGACTGAAATTTTTTTTAACTTTTTTTTTATTGTATAATATAACATATACACAAAGCAAAGAAAGAAAAAAGCAATAGTTTTCAAAGCACTCTTCAACAAGCAAGGTGGACTTAATTTTAGTAATATGTTTTCTTAAATCCAGTATACCCAAAATAATATCATTTCAACATGTAACCAATATAAAATATTCATGAGATATTTTACAGTCTTTTTTTTCATACTAAGTCTTCTAAATATGGTGTGTATTTTACACTGACAGCACTTATCAATTCATACTAGCCACATTCAAGTAATATTGTATTGGACAGCGTAGATCTACAGATCTCAAGCTGCCCCTCTGAACCATTGCTTCTTGGCTTCTTCAAACTCTTCCTCTCTTTAAAGACTCCAGGCAGTATCTCGCTAATCTGGCCTACCTCAGACTTTCCCTATCTACCTCTGTTATGAATGCTTAATTTCCCTCACTAAACCATAAGCTCTTCCACAGGGGAGTAGGCCACAGGGCTCCTTTATTTTTGTCCTCCCCCTTCCCTTATAGCAGCCTACAAGTAATTTATCATAAATAAATATTTTTTGAATAAATGTGCTATATATTCACTAACCTGTAATGCTCACAAAAAACACTAGTTACTCTCTGTCTCTATTTTTTAAATGGTAAAGAAGGTCTGTGGTTGAAAGCTATTTATTATTATTGTTGTTTGTATGCTGAATGGCAGGGATAACATTTCATTCTTTTTCCATTTGAGTATCCCCTTTTTGCAACACCATTTGCTGAATTTTGTTTGTTTGTTTGGTTGGTTGGTTTTTCTTTTGTTTGTTTGTTTGTTTGGGCAGGAATCAAACTCGAGTCTTCTGCATGGTAGGCGAGAATTCTACCACTGAACTACCTTTGCACCCATGAGTATTATTTTTAAAGTGTACCTGTACTTGCTGTTACTATATAATTTAGTTAACCAACTAATTTTAAGATTACTTTCAGGCTACCCATATAAATTTGATTTTCTGTTTCCACTTCATTTCTCCATTTTACAGTGATTGCCAAAATAATTTTTCAAAATGTTTTACCCAATCTTGATCTCTTCCGCTTATTGTATCAGGCTTCTTAGCTGTTCTGGTTTTTGATTATTGTCATAATACCATCAAGTTCCATCTGCCTCTTCATTTCACGTGACACTGAGCTAAGTGCTATACAGATAAAATTGCCCAAGGTACACACTCATCATTTTCCATTAAGGCAGCAATGCTGCTCTGGGATATAGGGCACAAATGGGCAGTGAGTGAGCAAAAGGCAAGTCAGAAAAGGATTAGGCATATTTTCCCTTTCTTGTGGCCCTGATGCTGCCATTGTTTATATTTATGCCTCCTTTCTCTCCCAACAGCCTTCTGGATCTGTCCCAATTCTCCTTCCCACCTGCCATGATGCCTGCAGTTCCCACATATTTATCTACCAAGGGAAGCTTGGTGTATACCTTTGAATATCTGCAAAGAAAAATTGAGAAGTGATACATGAGAGATCCAAATGGATGGACAGGCCATTGGTTGGGAAGGTGACAGAGACAACAGGAGGTAATTTACTGAAAGAGAAAGTGGCAGAAAGTTAAAAAAAAAAAAAAAGAGAGAGAGAGAGAGAAAAAGAAAAGAAAAAGAAGTGTGTTGGGATAAGTAGCCAAAGACACTAAGAATTCTCTGTGAACAGAGAATTGAGGTCAGAAATTCTTTAGCTAATAAGAAATTCTTTAGCTTGTGCTCAGTGTAAGCATCCCTTCATTTCCAGAGATTTCTCTAAGCATTTCTCTGGTTAATTAGCCTCCCTAAAGCCCAGATGGAAGTGGAAAGGTGCTCAGTTCTGTGGCTCACCTTTCTACCTGTACACACCTTTCCTCAGAGCTCAGCAGGACAGGGACTTTTATCACTATGAATTGTGTTTTTTCTAAGCTCCCTCTTTCTTCCATGGTGCTTTGATAACAGCTGTGAGGCTGCCTATGACCCACGCTTGGCAAGCAGCTCTCTTTATTTTTGCTCTTAAAACTGGTGATGTGTTATTGCCATGAAACCGAAGTGCAGGCTTGAACCCCTCCTGACCCCGTTGAGAAAAGCCTCTCGTACTCTCAGAGGTAGCCCCAAGGAGGGAAGCTGCTGCTCTTTCTGCTCCAGTTTAAACCAGC
The DNA here is from genome assembly GCA_004026745.1 of Myrmecophaga tridactyla. Classification (NCBI taxonomy): domain Eukaryota; kingdom Metazoa; phylum Chordata; class Mammalia; order Pilosa; family Myrmecophagidae; genus Myrmecophaga; species Myrmecophaga tridactyla. Next base: position 5,546 of record PVIY010012201.1, read on the forward strand.
CTGGTCCAGAGGTGGGGGGCAGGCCCTTGCCAATTCTGCTTTGACATCATATACAGCCATAAAGGGGATGATTGCAAATGTTAACTCAAAGAATGAGAATAAAATGGAAGCCCCTTCCCTCTTGGATTCAAGATCCTCCGCAGATTTTATTGCCTTCGAAACAGCTCTCCAATTCTGTTCTATAAATTGTATCTAAGAATCAGCCCTTCTGCGTTCCTTAGATCACTTAGTCTTCATTTATGCTACTCTATTCCAAAATTCCTCGCTGAATTCCTGTAGTGTCCAGCTCTGGCCTGTCTCATTGTGGTATCTCCCCTTGTTCTTGACACCAGGTCAAATAGCTTTGTAGCATCTCAATTCTTGGTGCCATTCAGGAGCTGGTGAATCTTAACGAGTTTTTCCCTTAATCTCTTTTCAAAGAGGCCACAATCCTTAATTTCTTAACTTTCTTTTTAATTATTTTAGCTCCTTGTGTCATTCCTTTGGCTTCAAACTGTCTCTACTCAGTCTAAAGGTCACATTATTTTGGATTGACAGAGTGCCCTGTGTTGTATACATGCAGGCTCAAATTCCTTAGCTGAGCACTCAGGTCATCTCCAAATTGTTTTCTTCAACATGGAAATATAAATTTAGGGAGAAAATTCAGTCTCTGGCCTTGAGAATTTTTAGTGCAATTGGTAAGCCTGTCCACATAGTATAGAATATAAACATACCATGGGGTGTTAAAGTAATAAAGGGGAGTTAGAAATAACCTAACCCAATTGGCCTCTTTTAGAAAGGAGTTCAGAGAAGAAAATGTTTAGTGTGAGTTAGAGTGTTTGGGGAACGCTTCTTAGAGGAAGGTGGATCTTCAATTGGTGAAAAACTCAGTTGGCTGCCTTCATTCACAGTATAAAAATTTGCACAAAATTTATTGAATTAGAAACCAATTATGTTAGAAACATTTTTTTAAGTTAAAGTGACATTTATACTCAAAGTGATATTTAGTGGAGAAAACAATATGACCTGGGATTCTAGTTCTAGCTTTAGTACCTAGCAACTGTGTGACCTCGCGTATCACGCTGCATTTTCTCAAATGTCAAATAATAATAACACACATCCTCACCCCATTTACCTCCACAGCTGCTAAATGGCGCTAATAGATAATTATTTCAACTATAAACTTTCATTTGTTCTAAATCTACTCAACTCAGAAGTGAGGTTTTTTTGTGTGTGTTTGTATGTTTTCTAACATAACCATTTCAATTTATCTGGGCAGGTCCCACATGAGATATTTTCTTGAATTGTTTATTTATCCCATGCCTGCATAATTAAGATGGAGGTAGAAAGGACTATAAATATATCTTCTATTGTGTCTGAACAAATAAAATCTTTTTCAGGGCAACAGCTATGACATCTCCTGGATCTCTTCTTAGGCACCAAGAATCTGTTCATTGCTTCATTGATTCTACTGTGTTTCGAGAATGGAATGTATTTCAGTTACTATCACTGTAAAAATCATGTATTGGTACCCTCTTGATTTCTTGATCAGAAAATTTTTTTTAAAAGCAGCATGGAAATTAACTTCCCAGCTTATTATCTTTAATTTTTATCTTAGAATAAAGAGTAACCATTTATATAATCTAAAGTTATTTATAATAATTAGAGTAGACACAGTTCATTTTATTAAAATATAGGTCAAACTATTATCATGTTTAAACTAACCTTGTTCTTTAACTAAAAAGAAAAGAAAAATTTTATACTTTTCATGAATAAAACTTTGAGATTGACTAATTGTTTTCTAATTTGATTGAACCAATCAAACATTCGAAGACTGTTTACTGAGCAGCTACCATGATCTAAGCACTGTTGTGGAAGTTGAAGCATAAAAATCCCTATGAAATTCAAAGCTGTTATGTTTATGTTTTCATAATTTTTAACATTAACCAAGCCTCCTCTCCTGTCACCTCACCCAACAACAACTGAAGCAAGGCCCACCAGCAAGATGTTACCTTTGTGACACTAAAGATCTAAAAGTGTGGGAACTTTATTGGAAAGAGACCTGTTGGTGAAAAAGGAAAACTATGAATGCATCCTGTGATAACTGTGCTTATTATTGTATTGATTTGGATGTGATTATTCCGGTAAAACACACACAGTCCAGAAGATGGCTTTTAGTTCTATTCTCTTAAACCACCAAAATTAGCTAATATTTTGATATAATCTTTATATTAAAACATAATGGCCCACCCCTGCTTAGACTAAACAACAGGAGTTAGCGAGTTTCTTGATTAATTGTAGAAAAGACAAATCTCCAGACACAATGCTAACTGCTAAGGGTGGGAATTCTGGAAGCGTCTCTAACAATTCTGGGTCCCAAATTAGTCTCTCGGCCTTCTGAGCAGGAAACTAATTTGGGACCCAGAATTGTTAGAGATTACTTTCATGTGCCCATTTGAAACCCAAATTCCAACCAGGCCTTCTAGCTAAAGGTTGGATGGTGACCTGTGGAAAAGAAATTGATACCATCAATCCATATGCAGAGTACAAGTGTCTGTCTGAGTCTCAAAACCCACAACAAATGGCATAGAGTAGCGTCTCTTGTTGGTAATTCTGACAACAACCAAAACGGAGGTGGCGACAGACCATCCAAGGCTAGATAGGGATAGTAGAGGAAAAATAGTGATTGGTCGGCAATGTGAGAAGAATGAAAGACTGTATATAAATGAAAAAGCATTGTCATTACTCTAAGTTGGATCTGAGGCATAGGGGCTGGATGTTCAGGATTGAATCATGTCCCCCACAAAAGGAATGTTCAGGTCTTAATCCACGTTCTTGTGGGTGTGAACCCATTCATAAATAGGACCTTTGGAGATATCATTATTAGTTAAGACTTGAACTCAATATGTGCGTAAAAATAGATGAGACCAAATTAAATCAGGGTGAGTCTTAATCCACATGACTAGAGACCTTATAAGCACAAGAAATTCATATGTAATCAGTCAGTAGAAGCCAGAAGTCAGCAGAAACCAGAGAGGAAGGTGCAAGGAGACGAGGATCGCCAAGTAACAGAGGATATCTGGAATGCCACAGACTCCAAGAGAAAGTAAGCCCTGCCCATACCTTGATTTTGGACTTATAGACTCTAAAACCATGAAACAACAAATTCCTGTTGCTTAAGCCAACCCATTGTGTAGGGTTTGTAATAGCAACCCTGGCAGACTAAGGCACTGAGCAATAGAAAATGTCTGTAAAACTTCTACATGTTTTTTTGTCCTCTCATGTGGAAAATTGAGTTCTTTCTTATTGACATAAGAAATCTTATGTCAATCGACTATTTGATACTGCACCTAATCTGGGGCATTGTCATAAAAGGGCCTTAACCTGGCTTATAATACAGAATATGGGGGACCTAGAGATACGTAGAAGCTAAAGATGAGTGAATGGTTAGCTAATGAAGTTGAACTTAAATGTAAGGGAATAGGTAGAAGTGAAGGCAGTTCATTAATGGGTCTATAAGTAATATTACCAAATTGAAGGTGAACATGATTGAAAAGGGTTGTGCTAATCCATGTGTCCCACTTATTAACACTACAGATATAAATAAGTTCTTACATGAACTACTGTGTATAAGTTCGGAGTATAGGGGGAAAACTGCTATTGCATGCTATGGACTACATTTAACAGGAAAACATCAACATTACCACAGCAACACCAGGGGTAAATAATGGTGGGAGGGGAAAGAGTTAAGGGGAGGTTTGAATTTTCTATTTGGTGAGGGTATATTTATTGGTTATCTTTCTCTTGGGAACAATGAAATTATCTAAAATTGAGAGTGTTGATGGACTGTTGACTTTGGACATTATACATGATGTTGAGTGAATAGAGGTGGCTGAAGGATGCACTGCTTGAAAAGTAGATTGGCGAACGATGGTGTATACATGTGATCGAATATTGTGCTGCTACAAAAAGGAATGAAGTTGTGAGGCATGCAACAGTATGAATGAACCTGTGGGAATTTGGTGGGGTAAAATAAGCCAGAAATGAAAGAACAATTATTGCATGGTCTCCTTTAGAAAATGCTTATACGAAAACAGGGGTCTAGATTGTAAATTCCTGTACCAGTCACATTTAGTCCAGAGTGGTAATTTTTATTTCTGGATTTTGAGGGACTATTTGATATGTGCAACCTGGTATTTAGTGATAAGAACCAAGCCAATCAGGTCAGGATTAAGGTAATTAAGAATACAGGGGTAAGGAAGACATTGTCTATATTTTAGAACCTCAGCTACTCTTTGAGATCAAAGGAAGAAAGGTTTATTTTGTTCAGAACCTAAATTTTCTGTAGCACATAACCTACCTAACTCAACTTGTCTGTATAGATCATTTAGACAATCCAAACACAGGGGCCCCAGAATAAGAATATGGGCCTTTAATCCTATGTGGCTTAATGTAATGCCTGGATAAATCCCTGAGTATATTAAGCAGATAATCAAAAAGTATTGTCAAAATCCCTTGAGGGATGGGAAAAAATATGGGACTATTAAACCTCACCACCAAGGAAACCCCTGATACTGTGTCAAACATTAGGGACACCCAAATCAATAGGTCAAGCCCTTGATCTTGTGGCTTGATCTTGTGAAGTTTGTGTATGTAGCAGAGAAGCTTAGTCTACCTATAGGTATGCCTAAGAGTTACTTCTAGAGGACCTCTTTTGTTGCTCAGATGTGGCCTCACTCTCTCTAAGCCCAACTCTGCAAGTGAAATCATTGCCCTCCCTACCACATGGGGCATGACATCCAGGGGTGAATGTCTCCCTGGCAGTGTGGGAGATGATTCCCAGGGAGGAGCCTGGCCTCCATAGGATCAACAATGCCATCTTGACCAAAAGGGGGAAAAGAAGTATAACAAAGTATCAGAGTTGAGAGGCTAAAGACTTCAGATAGAGTTGAGAGGCTATGCTGGAGCTCAGTGTTACTCAAGCTTCAGTCAGACATTGCTACCTATGACAGCTTGCCAAACCTGAACCAAAACCATTTCTGCCAATCTTAAAGAACACCTAGGGCATTACATAAGATTCTACAAAGGTTCCATGCTCTAGGATAACTTTCCAGAAACATACAACTTCCAGATTGGTCTCTGGACTAGATAAGTCCTGAAATTCAGAGGGCCTAGCCTCTCCAGAACATCAACTAGCTCCACCCCCCTATGCCATGTTATCGACAGATCCTTCCAATATGAAAAAATTAGAATAGGCATAGTCCAAATACCCCTAAAGAGTGGGAGAAAGATCACAGGTGATGGTCAAATTATACAGAGATGGTAGGGTTTAACGAATGAGTATGATTGCTGAATCATTATATCGATATTTCTTTTAATCTTCAGTGTCTTAGAGCAGCTAGAAGTAAAAAACCTAACATTGTGGATTTGGAACCTATCTCATACTCTGAAATCTGTTCTACAACTAAGTGTTGTGATGTGCTTTGAAATTTATTGCTTTTTTGTATATATGTTATTTTTTACAAAAAAAGAAAATTGTGATGATAAATGCACAGCTATATGATGATATTGATTGTACACTTTGGATGATTACATGGTATGTAAATATATAATACATTTATAAATAAATAAATAACTACAACCTGCAGTTGTTGTTATTTACACATTAAGTGGGCATCTGCCTTGTGTGTGCTGCTTTTAGGTAGCTATGGGAACTGTAAAAATTACACTATCAGATACCAGATTAATTTTTTGCTCATTCGCTTTCCAACTAATTGAGATGAAAGGATAATTCCCAACTGCTGGTGACTCTGTCAACCCAATGGGGATATGAACCATCCAGCTGTGTTCTTTGAGCTCATTCATCATTATCCTCTGAATTAAAGACTCTGCTTGGATTGTTAGGGATGAGCCAAGAAGAATAGAATCAGATAAGCAGATTCTATGGGTGTAAAGAGTATAAATGAGATTCCAGATATGCTTATGCATAATAGGACAGTTGATGAAAGAACATAAAGTGGAAAGGGAAAAAAGTGTGCATTAAATCTTTAAAGTTAAGGTGTTAGTGAGATAATGACTACTTCCTTCAAAGTGTGACTAGCAAGATGGAGCAATGAAAGGAATGAAAGCTAGAAGTGCATCATCATTTCATGGTCAAGAGGTAATTTAGAGGTTATCTGACTCAACCGTCCACCCACTGTGGAATACCTACTATGACATCCTGGTGAGAAGTCAGTCTTTAATTGATCACTTTCCATTTCCATTTAACCCAGTTAGTTCTCTGGGTTATTTGTTTGTTTTTTACCTTCTTATTTTGAAATATTATCAAACTTATAGGACAATTACAAAAATAATACAAATCCCAAACAGAGAACTCTAACATATATCTAACTCCCTAGATAATCAGATACTCCAGTGTTAACATTTTGCCAGATTTGCCATATCATTCCCTTTTTCTATCTATTCACCTATGTACCTACCTACCTGTTTATTTATACATGCTTTTCCAGACTGTTGTCTTTTTTTTTTTATTTTGCAATAATTTCAAATTTACAGGACAGTTACAAAAATAATACAAACCCTGTACAGAGAACACCAACATACTCCTACTTCCCCAGATACCCAAATCCACCAATTTTAACTTCTTGGTGCATATGTCATATCATTCCATCTTTCTATCTATCTATCCGTCATCTATTTAGCCATTTTCTGAACACTTCAGTGTGGGTTGTATACATCAGGCTCCTTGAACACTTAATACTGACATATATATTTCCTAAGAACAAGGATATACACTTATGTAACCACCTTAAGTTCAGTTATCAAGTTCAAGAAATTTAACATTGATATAAAACTTAGTCTATATTCTGATTTTGTCATATTTCCCAATAATGTCTTTTTAGCCTTTTCTCCTCCCTTGCTGAATCCCATCTAGGATGATGTATTGCATTTAGTTGTCATTGTCACTTTAATTACCCTTTCTTTTTTTTTTAATTGTGGTAACATACATTCAACATAAACTTTCCAATCTTAACCACTCTCAAGCATACCATTCAGTGGAATTAATCACATTCACAATATTGTGGTACCTTCACTACCTTCCTTTACTAAAACCTTCCCATCTCCCCAAACAGAAACCCTCCACCCAATATGCATTGACTCCCCATTTTCCCTTTCTCCTGCCTTTGGCAACCTATCTCAATGAGCTTGCATATTCTGATATATTCTTTGTGGTTACCATGCGGCTTAAATTTAACATCCTAAATCCTTTAAGAATCTCATTTGCTTTGATACCAACTTCACTTCAATAGTACACACAAACTATGCCCCCTGTCCTCCCACCTTTATGTGGTTCTTGTCAGAAATTATATATTTATACATTGAGTTCAAAACCACTGATTTACTTTTACATATTATACTTTTGCCTTTTAAAGATCCTGTAGGAAGAAAAAGTGGAGTTACAAATAAAAACTACAGTAATACTGGCATTTATATGACTATGTCTTTACCCTCACCTGTGTTCTTTATTTTTCCATGCAGATTCTATCTTTGATCAATTGTCCTTTCTATCCCAACCTGCAGAACTCTCTTTAGCATTGTTGTAGGGCTGGTCTAGTGGTGACTTTTGTTGATCTGGGAATATCTTAATCTCTCCCTCAATTTTGAAAGACAGTTTTGATGGATATAGAATTCCTGGTTGTCAATTTTTTGTTGTCAGTCCTTTAAATATATTATCCTACTGCCTTGCCTCCAAGGTTTATGATGAGAAATTGGCACTTAATCTTATTGATGCTCCCTTGTATATGAGATGTTGTTTCTCTCTTGCGGTTTTCAGAATTATCTTTATCTTTGTCATTTGACAATTTGAATATAATATGCCATGGTGTAAGTCTGTTTGGGCTTACCCTGTCAGAGTTTATTGAGCATCCTGGATGTGTATATTAAGGTATCTCATTAAATTTGGAAAGTTTCCAGCCATTATTTTTTTAGCTATTCTCTCTGAACCTTTCTCTCTTTCTTCTCCTTCTGGGACTTCCATAAGGCATATATTGTTACACTTGATGGTATCCCACAGTTTTCTTGGGCTCTGTTCACTTTTCTTCATTCTATCTTGTTTCTGCTCCTCAGACTGAATGATTTCAATTGTCATATCTTTAAGTTCACTGATTCTTTCTTCTGCCAGGATCAATCTGTTGTTGAACTCCTCGGGAATTTTTAACTTCTGTCATTGTTGTTTTCAGCCCTGTGTGGGCTGAAAAATTTCAAAATCTCCTTTGCCTTGGCAATCACTTCCCATTTCAAACTGGACATTTTGATATTTTAATCTAAATTATCACTGGAAGGCAGACTCTGAGGTATCTGTTCCTTAAGTTTGTATCCAGCTATTGTTATGACAAAGCTTTCCTTGAATGCCAGAAGCTAATAAAAAAAAAAAAAAGAAAAGCCTTTCCCAGTCTTTGCAGATGGACCTGTACATGTGTCTTCCTTCAGGGCTTATCCATCCAAAGAGTTTAGAGAATAGCTTCAAGCTAAAGCATAGAGGCCTACCTGATCCTTTCTGCACAGGTGTCTTCTCTTAGGCATGCATGTGTGGCCCTAGGAATTCCATTTACAGGGATGCAAATGTTCCCTTTCCCTTTGAAGAGAGCCTCCTCATGGTCCCACGTACTGTACTATATATCCTACAGCAACCAATCCCTTGCCTCAGGTGGCACAACTTGACTGCTCTCCCACGGCATTCTGTTGGAGAGTTCTATATGTTGCCTTCTCCACACAGGGCAAGTTCTGGGAAGGTGAGTCCCTCAGGTGACCACTAGACAGATTGAGCTAGACATACATGTTCACTGTACTTCCATGAGTGTTACTCTGCTCTCTCCAGAGCCAGGACCAGGGACCTGCACTGGGAGCACAGGCTGCCTCCATGCTGAACCAGTGAGGGGCCAACCACCCCACCAGAAATAGTCTTTTTCTTGATTCCATGCTCAGCTCATTACTGCAGTCCTTAAACTCTTTTCTGGAACTTCCTAAAAGATGTTCTGCCACTTCCTGCTGGTTATTCAAAGATTCTGTTGGGGACAGGAGTCCTGAAGTATCCCACCCTGCCATCTTGTTTGGGGCAGGCAGACTCTTCTCTTTTTGATCAATTCTAATTATTCAAAGAACTTTCTTTTACAGTGAAGTGAAATCTGCCTCTTGGCAAATTTTACTCAGTGATCCTTAATTAAAGAGCAAGATAAAAATGTATTATATCCTCTTCTGCCTTATAGCCCCTAGAAGGCTCTAGTCATTGCCACTCTATGATTTCTCTCTTCTCCAGTTCATTTGCTCAATATTCATTCATTCATTATTTTAAGCTGGCCCCTAGTCTGCTTTGGTCATTATTGTATTCCTAGCACCTCGAGCAGTGCCTTGAACACATTAAACAGTAAGTAAAACAAAACAAACAAAACACAAAAGTCATGTGTTGAAGGCCTTTCCTGCGCTATGCATGGTACTCCAGCTAGATTTAGATTTACAGTGTTCAATAAACCACAGTCCATGCACTTACACAATTAAAGTCTCAAGGGGAAGGCAAACAAGTAAATCAAGGATTACAGTTATCAATACGGGCACAATGTGCTATTGAATACAGATGAGAAATATCTCTACTAAGCTAGGACACTGGAGAATGCTTCCTTGGACAAGGACATGCTTCTGTGGAGTTTGAAGGACATGGAGCCAGCTGGATTGAGAAGGGAAAAACAAAAAGGCAGAGTGAAACACAATAGCCAAATAGTTCATGTGGCCTGGAGTGAAACATTTTTGTTGAAGGTTAGAAGGAGGCTAGGGACATCAGCTACAGCCAGATTATGAAGGGGCTTTAATGTTAAATTCAGAATTGGCGCTTTATGCTAAAATGTTGGAGGAAGCCACAGAAAAAATTTTAAGCTAGGAAACGATATAACTGTTTTTGGTTTTTTTTTTTAGGAAAATTATTCTGGAAGAATTAAGGAGAATGGCTTGAGGAGGCAAAAGAAGAAAACAGACTGATGTCAGAAAGACTAGTTAGAAAATAGACTGATGTCAGACTTGCTGATTCAGTAATTCAGTCCAGAAGCAAGGAGGCCCTAACCTAGGGCATTAGCAGAGGGAGTGGAGGAAAGAGGAAATACTGATTACCTTGTGGAGCATTGGTGACTGAGGTGTGTGGTGCTTGAGAAGTAGGTGTCCTAGATGACTTGGGTGACAGGGCAAGCGATGATGTCACTGCCTGAAAGGAACTCCTTTTTGAGAAAGAATTTATGCAAGCAGGTTTACCTATTGACCTTTAGGTGTCTTCAGACATTCAAGGGTGAATATCTACTAGGCAGGTGAATACATAAGATCAGCAGAGATGCACCTGAGGGGACCATCAGCTTGTAGGTAAAAGGCTTTGGGAGGTGCTTTCTAAGGGGTGGGGCATATGAAGGGAGAAGGGCAGGAGATGAAGGACAGAGCTGTGGTCTTTTCCTTATTCCTTCCTCACAAGACTTCCTACAAGACTTCTTGTAGTCCTGTTGAAGTTTTGTGTCAAGGTTCTTCTTGAGATTGTAAATTAAAAACCCAAAAGTGGGCGGTGCAACAGCGGCTCAGTGGCAGAATTTTCTTCTGCCATGTCGGAAACTGGGTTCGATTCCTGGAGCCTGCCCAAGCCAAAACAAAACAAAACCCAAAAGTTATTTCACCAGTGCAGTTTGGTAGGGTTGCTTCCTTTGATCTGATATGTTTGATTATATTATAACAACCAAACTACATTTTTGGTTCGCATTCTTGGTACTTAATGGGTAAGCTACGGACAACAAACCCCCCCAATTTTTAAAGTAAATTCTCATCAAGCCAAGAAGTCCTCCTACTATTTTTCTGTGATTGATTTTTTTACCTTGTTTACACAATTTTACACTTACCTGCTACAGACTAGAGGCTTACCCTCCCATCCTGCGTTAAACAGGCCTTTACTGCTGAAGGCATTGCATGTTGAGTATCATGTAGGGAATGCAAAGAAGTTTCAGAAAAAACATTTAAAAATAGGACCTGGAGGAAAACGCTAATAAAATTATGCTACATTGGTGTAGCTGCAGAAAAATCATGTTAAGGGTGCTAATAGGCTCTGCCAAAAACAATTATGGTTTCTCAGTCTCAACTGGGTCCCCACGGTGCTTAGAATTCTTTTCTACATACCTCGTTCAGGCCCTTTTCTATTCTCACCACAGCTGTTCGAAACTGTTCCCACTTGCCTCAAGCCCCCAGTCCAACACTGGCCTAACCCTCTCCTGCTCTCAGTTTATACTCTCATCTACTGCTGAGAAAAGTAAGGCATCAGCCATCTCCCTGGCTTCCCTGTCCCCAACCTTAAGTTTTACTCCTATCTTCCTCTATTCCTCCATCCCCTCAAGGCTCAGATATGATTCTATCCCTTCCTCAGAGACCTGGAGAAGGCGATCTCAATTCCAGAATAGAATTTTCACAGGAGGGAAGGATATCAAAATGTTAACATACTTTTTTCCCCTGGAGTGTTGGGCGGTCTTTAAACAAGCAGATGTATACATGTGACTTTTTAAAAACGTAAACACAATACATGATGGTATTATAAATTATATCTCCATAAAGCTTTTTTTTGGTATGCTGTATGGCAGGGTCACATTTCATTATTTTTTCCATATGAATACCCCGCTATTGCAGCACCATTTGTTGAATTTTTGAAATGTTTTTTGAATTTTTGTTTGTTTGTTTGTCTTTGTTTATTTTGACTTGTCTGTTTTTTGGGAAGTGCATGAACCGGGAATTGAACCCAGGTCTCCCGCATGGCAGGCAAGAATTCTACCACTAAACTACCCTTGTACCTCCCCCTCCTTTTTTTTCTATTTTTTTTAAGCAACACATGGTCCCAGCTCCACCATGTATAATTCTTCTCATTGGATGAGTTTCGTAACCTCAATTTGCTCATCTGTAAAGTGGAGAAGATAATTGTCTCATAGTTTTGTTGTGAGGATTAAATGAGTGAAATATTACTGATACATGGTAAATTTTTTTAAAAAAGGAAAATTAAGGAAATATAATCACAATAAGGCAAGTCTCTCTTGGACATATTATTAACTACAGATCCCCCCATCTACCCATCTTCTTTCTACTTTTATGCATTTTCCAAATATTCTGTTATAATTATGTGTAATTTATAAGGAAAAAGGCAATAAACTTACCTTTTAATAGAAAAAGAAGAAATACATACTAATTATGAGGAATTTTAAAATAAACTAAAAAAAATAAAATCACTCAAAGTTTTCACCATCAGAAATAATTACTATTAACATGTTGGTATTTTTCCCAGCCTTTTTTCTACATAAATATATATATTTTAATAAAAAGGAGATCATACACCACATATGATTATCCTGTTTTTTCCCTTAATGTTATATAACATGAACATTTTTACAGAAGATTTAAACGTTTCCCCTTTTATACATTTTTATATATTTTAAGTTTTCTCATAATGAGCATGTGTTATTTTAAAAATAATATTCTCTTTTTCTATTCATAATTATGTATAAAATATATGATATAATAGAAATAATATATGTTCAAGGTATAAAACTTTAAAAATATGAAAAAGAAAGATGGAAAGAATCCATAAATGAAAAAGAAAACTATCTATAATACCATTAGCCAGAGATTGCTACAGTTAACATTTTTGCATTTGTCCTTCTAGGCTTATTTCTTATGTATAAAACTTTTTTAATTGGAAAAAAGAAATCTCCCTGCACTCCAGCTGCATCCCTGCTACCCTTCACCCCCACTCCCCTGCATGTCTGGAGTTGTGTCCCAGCTGGTTCCCTTGTCTCCAGGCTCTTCTTTCCAGGCCTTCCTTCCCACCCTGTTTCCAAGTATCTGATCCTGTCACTTCCCTGCTTAGAAATGTTTCCTACAGATTAAGTCCAAACTCTTTAGCGCAGATTGCAAGGATCCCTACAGACCCTTTCCAACCTACCTGTCTAGCCTGGTTTCCTGCCCCCAGTTCCCACCTTCACCTTCTCCAGCATACACACAGCCCTGCCGCCTACTCATCTTTTAATACAGTACATACTTTCCTATCTCTGAACATCGGCTGACCCTGATTCCTAGGTACTTCTTTTTCTATTCTTGGTGAAATTGTATTTATCCTCCAAGAACCACCTGGAAAGTGACTTCTTGGTAATGCCTTCCCAATACGCATGCCGCTGTGCATGCCTCTAGTTGAGTTCTAAATGTACTGTAAGATAGTGTAGGGTGTATGCTTGCTCCCCTGAGACATTGTGTACACCTCCTGAAGGCAGCAAGGCACTTGCAGATCATAAGTTGTACACTGCTAGCATCTGAATTGTACCGGATGCATAATACTTTTTAGCTGAATGAATAAACAAATCCCATATCAATCAACTGGTATTTCTGAAGTACCTACTATGTCCTCATCATGTCCAAGACATTTGTATAATCTTTAAAAGAGTTGAAAAAAATTTTTTTAATTTAATCCAAAATTATTGTCGTAATGCCTACTACTTGCTGTGAGAATGCCAACATAGGGCAAGATATGGTTTCTAGTCTTGAGACTCTTTACTCTATGTAGGGAAATACAATTCACTCCATGAAATAAATGTAAATAATAAAAGCAAATTCTTATTTAAAGTAAAGACATGTGGAAGAGCAATGGAAATAGTGCTAGGCTAAGAGTTGGGGATCCTGTTTTTCCCCCCCACTATTCTCTCTTACTAGCTGGATAACCTGATAACCTGGTGTAGGTCACTTAATTTTCTCCTTGAATCTGTTTTCTCATTGATAAACGAAAGGCGTTGATTTCATTGATCTCTAAGATCCTCTTATTTATGAGATGCCAGGAAAGGGGGCAATTATTCTGATTTAGAGTTGTTGGAGGAAAGCCGTGGTAAAGGTGAAATCTGAGCTAAACTTGAACTATGGGTGAAATTTGGATAGCCAGAGAAGAGGCGGAAAGGCATTTCAGATATGGGGAAAAACATATACAAAGGGACAGGCAGAGACAGGACTGAGCAGGCCTGTTTGTGGGGTGGAAGCTGCAAGGCTATCTATGGTGGAGAATGTCTGTGAGAGAGGATTGGGAAACAAGCTTGGGTAGGTTGCCTAGGGCCAGGAAGGACTTAAGAGGGACATGCTGGAATCAGTGAAGCTATTTTAGGATACTTGCAAAAGGGAGGAACAAGGTAATGAGGGCCAAGATTAGCTTTGCAGCCTGTGGGAAGGCAGTGCAGTGGTAGAAAAGAGGTTTCAAAGATAGAATCAGCAAGCTGGCTTGGCTTTGCTGTCTAAAGGAAAGAGATGAGTCCAAGACACCTCCAAAATTTTAGACCAGAGAAAATGAAACAACAACAACAACAACAAAACTCAAGGTTCAATGCCTCTAGGAGAGGGTAGGATGCCCCAGCTGTCTATTCTGTCCATTCTCTTTGGTAACTTAGGGCTGAGGGTCATTGTAGCTCTTCTCCACACCAAACTCCTGAGTACTTAGGCTAAGAACAACTTAGATTGACTTTTCAAAAAAGAAAAAAAGAAAAAAAGAATTTTACTATGCTTTGAAATCCTTTACATCCCTCATAATAAGTTTTAATAATTAAATAATTTTACTTTAATGGAGAAAGTCATACAATTTTCTCCAGCCCCCTAAAAAATTAAAAAGGATTTTGAATGGATGGTATTCAAATTTGAAGATCTGAAAAAATATGAACTTAGGTAGATAGATTTTATTAAAATGTCATTTTAACCATTAGTTGCCTCAGAAAAGACATCTGGGTGGTTAGTGGATCAAGGTAGAAGGAAGACTTATGTTATTTATTCAAAATGCGAAGCCTAAACTATTAAAGCATACTGAATGGAAATACTTTTGTTGATTTCTTAAATTTATTCATCAGCATGTTTTCACTCTTCAACAAATACTCATGTGTCAAAAATTATGCTACAATGCTGTAAGCAGTTTTTTTAAAAAAAAAGATAAAATCCCTACCTTCAGGAAACTTACAGCCTAAGGGAGGAGAAACAAGTAATCAAACGATTATGCTGTGATTTTTATTAGTCATGGTGCCAGCAGGATACAGAAGGCACACTCAAATGGAATTCAGAAGAGAACTTACAGACTTTTTACAGAGTGGGGGCAAGGTCAAGGAAACCAGCAAAAGATGTTGAGGGACCCAAATTAGCAAGGGTGGGAAGCCATTACCACCTGTGGTAGATCGAACACCAAACCTCAAGGAAAAGCATGTTCTTAATCTGCATCCAGGTTCCAGTAATCGTGAACCCATTTATAAATAGTATCTTTGCATACGTCAAGATGAGTCAGGGTGTGGACTCATTTGTCAATAGGATTTTAGAAGGACCTAGTTAGGTGTGGCCAAATGAATCATGGTGGGCCTTAATCCTATCACTGGAGTCCTTGATAAACAGAAGATATTCAGACACAGTCAGAGAAGACCACAGAGGAAGAGGTTAGAGGTCAGAGGAAACTGGAAGAGCGTACACAAGGAGTGGATATCGCCATATGATGGGAGGCAGAGATACAAGCCAAGGACTCCCAAGGATTGTGGCAAGCCAGCTCCAGAATGCAACAGACTCCAAGGAAAAAGCATGGTCTTGCCAATGCCTTGATTTTGGTCTTCCAGCCTTCCAAACTCTGAGCCAATAAATTCCTGTTGTGCAGTATCTGTCATAGCAGGCTGACAAACTAACACACAACCCCAAGCAGAAGGCCAAAGATTAAATAAACAGTGTTGGTGGGCCCCAGGTAAAGACACAGTCACGGGGGGCGGGGGGGGTGAACTTGCCAGAGCAACAGTCATGAAAGAACATAGCCAGTGTCAGAGCCAAGGTACCAAAGCAGGGAGAGTAAGTGGAGTAAGAAACATTCCTACCTGTCTCTCCTCTCACCTTTTGATTGCTTGTGTCTCTTAAGTGGCTGAAACCACCCAGCTAGCTAGGAAGACTTTAAGGGTCAACCTCTTGGATCACTTAACAGATGGAGAAGGGTCAGAGAATGAAGGCAAGACTAGTATAACCAACTCAACAATGTACTGTTCTATGATAGAGATACAGAGTACAGGACCTCAGGACAGATGGGGCTCAGGCACCTAGCAGAGATCGACCAGGAGGCTGAATCTAGACTAGGCAGAGAGTGGAAAGCATGCTTGCAAGCAGAGATCCAAGGTTGGAGTGGTGGTGTACTTTTTTGGGGGTTCGGTTCTGCTGATACAAGGAGCCTGGGTCCCTAATACCTGTAGAGCGGCTGAAGACCTGTCTTCAGTAATTACTGTTGTTGTTGTTGTGATTGTTAATTGCAGCCCACTGAAGCCTGAAACTTCTCTTTTCCATGTATACCAAAAAGTTGTTTTCTGTCGATTGGTACTTAGATTAGCAGAAGCCGTAATATAATAGGATTGTAGTCCACTGAAAGTGAAGGACATTAACGGTAGCTTTGTTAATTTAATCCATTTGGATGATACAGGTTCAGAAAGTAATTCTGATTTTCCCTTGGTTCTTTGCTGCTCTGAAGAATCTTCAAAGATCCCAGAAACATCCCATTTGTAATGTTTGGGGAATAGATCCACACCAAATTAAAAATATGTGTGTATGTATTTGTAAAATATTATGGAGACGATTTAAAAATCTTACTGGCTAAGGCCACAGTGGCTAAGCAGGCAGACTTCCTGCCTGCCATGCGGGAGACCCAGGTTCGATTCCCAGTGCCTGAGCAAGCAAAAAAAAATGAACTTTTGAGAATCATATAGAAAGTGAAATGCTTAGATCAATACCTTAATAAATAGTCCCTCTGAAAAATGAATTGGCTAATAAAAGAAGAGAGACTTTTAAGAGCATTATGAAGTAATTCATGTCATAAAGGATAACTTCTTAAAAGGATAATGCTTAACGCTCAAATGAATTTCTTAGCATAGAATGTCAGGCTTATTAAGAAACAGGAGTAGGAGAATTTCCTTTTTTTTGTTTTTGAGGTAAGTGCTAGTCTCCCTCAAATCCCACTATTCTAGTCATCCCTGTTATCCCTTCAGAAAGCCAGCATTTTATATACTTTGATCCTAGATTTGGGAATATTTTTTCTAATTAGATTTAATGTGACAGTAGTTTTTATTAGAATGTACATGTACATTGCATATTACTATTTTCATGTCTCAACCACAGTATCAGAAGAAGTGAAAAAGTAATTAAAACGGAAGAACAGTCTATAAGAGAGCAATCTTCTTTTCAGAAGGAACAAAATAAAATTAGACAGTTTAGACAGTCCCAAGAGTAAACTACTTGACATTGGCAAACTTCTGTTATATTGAGACTAGACAGGTGGCTTTCTATGGACAGTATTCATAAGCAGAAAATGAAAGGTACCCCAAAGGAAGGTAGGCTCCTAATGTGGTACAATAGAAAAGCAATTGAAATAGAGAGAGATTCCCCAGCCTTGTTGCATAAAAGAAGTCAGGAGGAGACTCTACTTAAAAGCAGGGAAAACATCATTTGGGTGGCAAGGAAAGCGGGAAAGAATCATAGTATATGTGCCTTCCCATCAACCAGCTCAGAAGACGCAGGTCACAGAAGATGTGAAACATGGCATCACCATGCCCGCCCACTGCTGGGAAACCAGCTGCCTAGGACAGCCAGACCTCACGGCCGGCTTTGGCAGCAGCTGTGTATTTGTTGGGCTAGCAATTAACGTCAATGAATTGGAAACTGGGCCACAATGGAAGAAAGAGGTGCTCCCTATCCTTCCCCACAATTCCTTTTTCCTCCAGCTTTGCCCCGTACTCTTTACGAATGCCAGATCAAAAGGGAAAGCCTAGATTTCCATTTCAACTGACTTTCTGTTCCTGTGGGACTAAAAACCACAGGCTTAAACCCAACTTTCTGGTTCCCTAGAGAGCAGCCACGAAGCAGGACAGAATGCACAGCAGTGAACTTTGAGAGGTAGGCTCCCCCAGAATCAGAAAGGACTGAAATTATTGTCAAACATGTGAGCATATCCTTCAGTGAAAAACCAGGAAGGACTGGCAGACTTGGAGCAATTCAAACAGTTCAATTCAGTTTAGTTCTGTTCGACAAACATCTATTAAGCATCTGCTGTGTGATAGGAACTGTATTAAGCTTAAGGAACACAGAGATGAATTAGATACACACACTGTCCCCAAACAGCTTTGGAGACTCCCAGGGAAGACAGAGACTATAATTTACTGTTGAGCATTCTCAGAACCAAGACAAGTTGAGGGTATGATGTGGTCCCAAGAAATGAGCAAGCACGTAGTAAGTCATAACAAAGGCATTTCACTAAGGAAAGAGTTTGCCACCAGCTCAGCAAAGCTGCATGCTATATAGAAATATAGGCTCCTTCCAACCCAAAGTGGTTTCTGTGGTTAGTGATACGATTTAGAAACAAATATTTTTGTACCACTCTAATTTGAATTCACAGATCTCCATCTGAGATCCCTGCAGTCCCTGACACCGTAGCATCTAGAGGCAACCAAGCCTCCGTCACTGGAGAAAATAACAACTTAATAAAGTATGGACAAAGCCTTTGAGCTGTGCTGGGCCTTCCGGCAGTCCCCGCTGTTACTGATGGCAAGTGGCAAGTATAGGTGGTTTGTGCTGGAGAGGAACAGAAGGGTCCAAAGTCATATGTGCCAGCTTTGGAGCCAGCCTGCCTGGGAGAAACGTGGCTCCTCCACTTACTTACCAGCTGTGTAATTTGGGGCAAGTAAGTTAGCACCTCTGTGCTTCAAGTTCCTAATCTGTAGAGCAGAGACAGCCGTTCCACCTATGTGCTAGGGTTTTTTGAGGATTATGTGGGTTACTCTATATAAAACACTTAGCGCTGTGCCTAGCACATAACAAGCTTTTAGTAAATGATGGTTACTATTAATATTATAATTATTACTCATACTCTCGGTGGTGGAAAACTTGTTCATATGACTGGGCCAAAAGGAAGAAAATGTATAATCAGCATCTCAATGATTTTGCCCCCATTTTTATCAAGTTGTAGGGTGATAATGGATGCTGTCTCAGCACAGGTGTTATTAAGAGAGCAACACCCAAACAAAAACAAACTAAAGCACTTCAGTATCTTTGAGACCTTCCCTGAAAAGCAAGGAGAGAACTAACCTTTAGTGAATGCTTCCTATGTGCCACGTAAGTGGAGGGTATTGTTAGTGCCATTTTATTTAGGAAGATGTTGAGGCTCAGAGAAATTCATTTTTCTAGAGGACTCAGCCAGCAGTATAGGGAAAGCCAAAGAGACAGAATGCAGATTAATGGTTCCTTAGGGCTTGAGGGGGAAGAGGTGTTTGGGGGAAAGAGGGTGCAGCTGCAAACGGGTACAGGGTTCTTGGGGGGTGGTGGTGGTGAAGAGAATGTTCTAAAATTAATTGCAGGGTGGCTGCCGTGGCTCAGCAGGCAGAGCTCCGACCTGCCGTGCTGGAGGTCTGGAGTTCGATCCCTGGTGCTTCCTGCCCATATGCAAATTAAAAAAAAAATTAATTGCAGCGATGGTTATACAACTCTGTGAATATACAAATGACACTGAATTGTTCACTTTACATGGGTGAATTTTATGGTAGGTGAATTATCTCTCAACAAAGCTGTCAATTAAAAAAAAAAGAAAAGAAAGTACACAGTCCAGATTCCTACTTAGGCCAAGAGGATGATGTCATGGCCTGGACTCCTCATTTCCTTATCCTCTCACACCCAGCATAGCAAGGGAATTCTCTTCACAGAAGACACTAGGCAGGAAAAAAAAAATCCACTGATCCTAGGGATGGGGAGGTAGAAGAGATGAAAGGGAGGCGCCCTGAGCCCTTCTCGCCATGCATGGTGTTCTCTGCACCAGTGAGGACATTGGGTCCCACCCCAGTCCTGCCTTGGCAAGGGGAACAGCCCCGGCCCTAAAGCGAGTTCCCAGGTCCCGCCCTCAGAAAACAGGAACTGTGTGCGGCGAGCACGCTACCTATTGTAGGCTCAGAAACTCGTGAAACCTCTCCTGTTGACTCTTGTTATTTTTGCCTTTCCCTTGTTTATTTTCCTTTTGGCGTCCCTTAATTTTCAGGAAAGTTCTTTTGGCAAATTCCCACTAGTCCCCAACGGAGTCTAAGAAGAGAAAGAAAGAGGACTCGGTGTTTTTCCATTCTCCGGCCAGAGGGAAACGAGGAGGAGACTGGCTCGCTGGCAGGAGCCCGCGCAGCCGCGACCGGAGCCGGCACCCTCGGGGCTGGCCAGCACGGCCCCCCAGGTGTACCAATTAAGAGACGTTCCCAGTGCAGGGGGGCAGTGCGATGACCTCAGCACAGAGCCCGCCTCCCTCAGCTGGCCGCTGCCAAGGAGAGAGGGAGCCCGAGTCAGTGATATGGGAGGCGCCCCAGAACGTGGTGGTGGTGGGGGGGAATCTTTGTGGCATTCGTTACCTTTACTCAGTTTGTTTGATTACATCTGTGGAACGTGGAAGCTAGTATTAATGTTAAAACTAACAGTTTAACTGGCACTTTAAATGCTATTTATTTTGCAATTTATTCCACTTATATGCCCCCTTTGGGGGGATGATGGGAAAGGTGGCTTACAACAGGTATGTTCCTGAAAAGTTGTCTAAGCGTCGAGCATATTTTAAACATTTGTGAAAAACATGCGAAAATGTAAAGAAATGCTGCAGCGAATTGTTTTGATGAGAATAATCACCATTTTAATTTTTTTCTTTGCACTTTTCTATTTCCCAAATTATTGGCAATAAGCCTAAATAACATACAGTAGGGAAAAATATTTTTTAATTTAAACAAAGGAATAACCCTCAATTTTTTTGTTTTCTGTTTTCTAAAATTTTTATATTAGCATGTAATATATTTTTATATTAAAAGACTTTTTACTCCCCCAGATTTAGGTAATTTATAAATTGGAATTTTTAAATGTGAATTAGGGGGTTCACATGTATTAGTTTTTCCTGTGTGTTACCTGGTTATTTATCTCTGTATCTCCTCAATACTCAAAGTGAACACTGTCAGTAAGTACCCTCTAAGTGTTTGAGTATGGCTAGGAACAAGTCAATACTGGTTGCCCATTGTTTTTGTTGTTGTTTTTGTTTTTGTTTTAATTCAAAACAGCTATTGCACACAGGCAACGGTGGCTCAGTGGCAGAGTTCTGGCCTGCCATGCCAGAAGAGACCCGGATTTGTTTCCCAGCGCCCGCCCATGTTTAAAAAAAAAAAAAGCTATTGTATTCAGGGAAGCCTGAATCAATATTGATAGCCATTTGTGGCTTTTTCACCTCTGGAGTAGCCCTCCAGTGCTGCCCAATGAGGCTCTCTCTTGTTACTTCTGGTGAGTCAAGCAGGTTTGTCTGCTGCTCCTCTTATTCAGTGCTGGGGAATATTGCTTAAAGCTGAGCTTCTATGGACAGCCCACTCCACTGGGCATCCCGTTTACCTCGTAGCAATTGTTCACGTGTATGCCAGTCATCCTCTTGATGTCTTGCTCAGCACATGAAATTACCAAACCTCCTGCCCTTGTACAGGTAAGCCAGTTGTTCTCTTGGACCTTTCTTCTTGGTGATTTTGTCTTGTATGTTAAGTAAGTATGATTCAAGAATGAAGTTGATGAAAAAAATTAGATATGAGGTCCAGGGAAGGCAGAAGTCATACAAACATAAGATCTAATTCTGGTTTCCTTATCTTGGCTCTGTGGGTCTTTAACATAGTCTGAAATTACGCATAAACTATGGTGGTGTCATACATGATGTACGTGCCAGCTGCCCAAAAGACAACATGGTCTTTCCTCAGAATGGTTTCTACTTTGATTTTTGGTGCATTCTTTGACCTTAATTAAATTTGGGGACTTTTATTTTTATTGGATCTGAATTATTTGTTTATTAATATCCTTGGAGTTATGGAGGATTTTCCTGGCTCACCTTGTCATATCTCCTTCATACTTTATTGTTAGTCTGTCCTGACTCTTGAAAATGGAGTACTAATGTTTGTTGTTTAGATACTGAAATTTTGGTGAGGAGATGGCTAGGACAAAAAGGCAGTGTGGTAGAGTGGAAAAGAAAAAGTCCAAATTGGAAATTAGGAGACTAGGATTCTTGGCCCAATTTTTTTCCCTATAGTTTTATAATGAAAATTTTCACACACATAAAAGTAGATACAATTGTGTGGTGAATGCTTATATACCCACTACGAAGATTCCACAATGAACTTTTGGCTGTATTTACCTTATCACTTTATCCATTCATCTAGCCATCTATCAATCAATCTTATTTGATACTTTTCAAAGTAAGTTGTGGACATCAGTAGTCTTCACTTCCTAAACACTTCAAAATGCATTGTTAATAATTAGGGTTCAACAGTGTTTATGGTTCTTTATGTTTAGGTAAAATTTGCATACAGTGAAATACAAATCTTAACAATACCTACCAATTTGATGAATTTTGATAACTATATCGATCAAACTCCTATCAAGATATAGAACATTACCATCATGCCAGAAAGTTCCCTAATACCCTTCAATGCTCATCCCCACTGTCCCAGATGAAACTGCTATTCTGGTATTTTTTGTCACAGATAAGTTTTGTCCATTCTAGAACTTCATGTAAATAGGCTCATACTGTCTATATTGTTTTATGTATGGCTCCTTTCATTCAGCATATTGGGTTTTTTTTTGAAATTCATCAGCGCTGTTACAAAATTGTTCTTTTTTTGTTGCTGAATATTTACTCTATTGTTTGAATATACTATTATTTGTATATCCATTCTCCTATTGATGAATACCTAGGTTGTTTCCAGTTTGGGGCCATACGAATAAAACTGTTATGAACATTCTGGTACAAATATTTTTTGTGGACATGTGCCTTTGTTTCTCTTGGGCAACAGGATTATAGAGGCAGTGTAGGTTTAGTTTTATAAGTAACTGTTAAAACTTTTCCCAAAGTAGTTATACCATTTTACATTTCCACCACCCATATATTGAGAGCTCCAGTTACTCCAAATCCTTGCCAACATTGTGTTGTCAGTCTTTTAAATTTTACCTCCTCTATTGGATGTATAGTAGTGAATTATGGTTTTAATTTGCATTTCCCTAATGGCTAATGATTTTGAGCATCTTTTCATATGTTTCCTTGCCTTTCATAAATCTTTCTTTGTGAAGTGTGCCTTTAATGTATAATAATGAATTATGGTTTTAATTTGCACTTTCCTAATGGCTAATGATTTTGAACATTTTTTCATATGTTTCCTTGCCTTTCATAAATCTTTCTTTATGAAATGTCCCTTTAAATATTTTGCCCAGTTTTTAATTGGGTCATTTATTTTTATTGAGCTGTAGTGTTCTTTATATATTGTGGATACAAGTTTTTTGGGTCAGACATATTTTTTAACTTTTATTTTGAAATTAACTCAGACTTATAAAAAGGTTGCAAAAATGGTATTAAGACAGGGCACCTGGGTGGTTCAGTGTAAAAAGCTTGCCAGCCATGAGAGAGATCCAGGTTTGATTCCTGGCCCATGTACCCCACCCCCAAAATGATAGTATTAAGAATTTCTGTATATTTTTTACCCATATTCTCCAAATTTTAACATTTTACTCTACTGGCTTTTCATTTGTTGTTTCTTTATACAGTACATACTTATACACACACACACACACAGAGGATTATTTCTAATATATTTGAGAGTAAAATGCAGAACTTAAGCCTTTGTACCTCTAAATTCTTTAGTGTATATTTCCTTTAAAAAACGTACATCCTCTTACATAATCACAGTATATTTATCAAAATCAGGAATTTCAATAATAGTCCTATTAACATCCTTTTTTGGTATAAGATGCAATGTGGGATCACATATTGCATTCAGTTATTGTGTTTCACCTATACGGTGGAACAGTTTCTCATTATTTCTTTGTGTTTTATACCCTTGACATTTTTTGAAGATTACGAGCCAGCAATTTTATAAAATTTCCCTTATCTTGGGTTAGTCTGATGTTTCCTCACAGTTAGATTCAGGTTATGCATTGTTCGCGGGAATACCACAGAAGGGAGGTTGTATTCTTCAGTCCATCTTTTCAGGAGGCATATGATGTAAATTTGTCCCATTACTGGTGATGTGAACTTGGATGACTTGGTTAGGTAGACTCCGCCAGTTTTCCCCACTGTGAACCTACTATTTTTTCCCTTTGTAGCTAATGAATACTTATTGGATGTATGTTTTGAAGATATTTTTTCCTCAGTCTTTTGGCTTGCTTAATCATTTGTTAACAGTACGTTTTGATGAGCTGAAGTTTTATATTTTGATGAAGTCTAGGTTATTTGTGTGTGTGTGTGGTTATTGCTTTCTGTGTCCTCTCAAAGACATATTTGCCTACTCTCAAGTCATTAAAATATTCTCCTATGCTTTTTCCCTAGCCTTAACATGCAGGTTTCTCTAATCTACCTTGAAGTTGACATTGTGAATGGCGTGAGGTAGAGAGTCTAGGTTCATTTTTCCAACATGGATTTCTAGTAGTTCCAGCACCATTTGTTGAAAACACTTTCCTTTCCCAATTGGATTGCTTTGGTACCTTTGATGAAAATCAAATGACTGCATAAGTGTAGACTTGTTTCTGAACTCTATTAACTTTCACCAATCTATTGACTTATCCTTATATGGATGCCTAATTTGTACCTTAATTCTATAAACTAGGTAAATTCAACATAACTTCTGTGGGCCTCAGTTTCCTCATTTTCACAATGAATTATTGTACCTACCTGATTTGTGAGGCCCTTTGTGTTTATACGATTATATGACTCTTGGTCCTTGGCACTGTGCCATTCTACTTGTGCTGACCATTTTTGGTATTGCTTCGGTAGTTTGCTTGTTTTCAAAAGGATTATTTTATTGTGAGGATCTGCCCAAATTCTCTCTCTTCCCCATAACCTTCGTGTCTTAGTTCTGCTTCATGATTTCAGAAAAGCAGTTCCTACTATTTAATGTCAATTGGAATTAGTAAGAAACCCTGGTTTCTCTGGTAGGAATGTTTTGTGAAGAGGGAAACGTATCATCCAAACTAGGACACTTACAGAAAAAAAAATATATATATATATATATAATTTTGAAAAATAACATATATACAAAAAAGGCATAAATTTCAAAGCACACAGCAGCAATTACTTGTAGAACAGATTTCAGAGTTTGGCATGGGTTACAATTCCACAATTTTAGGTTTTACTTCTAGCTGCTCCAAGATAAAGGAGACTAAAAGAAATATCGATATTGTGATTCAGCACTGGTACTCATTTGCTACATTGTATCTTCTCTGTTATAACTCCACCTTCTCCTTTGCTCTTTTTCCCTTTCTTTAGGGGTATTTGGGCTCTGCCCTTCCTAACTTTTTCATGTTGAAAAGGTCTGTCGATAATATGGGAGAGGCGGATGGAACTAGTTGATGTTGTGGAGAGTCTGGCCCCTCCAAACCAGGACACTTTTCAGATTGCAAGGGGTCATTATTAATAAATATGTCAGGGCAACAGAAGTAAAGTGGGACTTCCCTAGGACATATGGTAGCCTGGACAATAACCCTCTTAGGACACAACCAAAGGTATTCATTCAATAGCCATTTTTCAAATGCCTGCTAAGTACCTAGCACTGTGGTAAGTACTGGAGAGTCTAAGACAAACAGACCATAATTCCTGCCCTGAGGAGCTTTTAGCTTTAGCTGGAGTAGCAGGCAAAAAGCAGACAACTATAATAAGTTAATATAGTCCCATGATAGACATTTGCATAGGGTTCCTTGTGAGGCAGGCAGGAAACCAAGGATGCTTGAGCTGAATTCTCAAGAACAAAGCGTTAGTCAAAAAGTTGTTGGGGGGGGGGTGTGTGGCAGAAGGCAATGCTGTAGAAGACTTTCAGGTACCAGATAAGCACACTGATAGTGAAAATAACAGTATTAATAATAACAAGTTGGATTGCATGGTGCTCTGGAGAGTTGTCAAGAATTAGGATGCTTGCATGGAAGAAAACAGAGAGCAGCACCTATAAGGAGCAGTGTCAGTGTCGCCAGAAGAAATGAGAACAGCAATCCATGAAAGCCTTGAGCACTCTGCTCCTTATGCATTTTCCATGGAGGCCAATCAACAGCTGCTCCCCAGGGCTCCGTTCTCTCACTCCTCTTTCTGCACTCCCCCTGGATGATCTCATCCACACACAAGGCTTCAAAGGACAGCCACTTGCTGATGCCTTTTAAATGTGGAGGCAGGCCCCAAGCTTTCTGCTTGTTCAGAGCCGCTCGTTTGAATATTCACTTGCTCGCTGACCAGCTCCACCTGGAACTCAAATGCAGCAGGTCCACCGGTATCCCTTCTCCTCTGTTGTCCATTTTACTGAGTGACCTCTCTACCCATCCTGCTGCTTACACATCAGAAACCTAGGACCCTACAAGTGTCCTTCTTACCTCCATGTCCTTCTGATTCTACCTTCCTTTCTGGACCCACCCTCTTACCTCCATTCCCATCCTGCCTGGGTTGTCACTCTTGTCACGCCCAGCCTGGCTTGTTGCACAGCTTCCACCTCTTCCACCTATACCCCAACTTGGCCCCATCCAGGCTACCTCCACTCTGCAGCCAATGTGAGTTTCTAAAATGCACTTCTGAGCACCTTACTCCTCTGCCTAAAACCCTTCAGTGTTAGCACTGAGCTACATATCTGCTGTGATTAAAACGGGATGTGGTAGATTGTTTATATGGTAATGGAAGAAAAGTTTTTTCAAAACTCTGTGGAACTGCACCACACAAACCTTAAGTTAAACCACAGGGTATAGTTAATAGTACAATTATAAAATCATGCTATCATCAGTTGTAACAAATGTGCCATACCAATGCAAGGTGTTAATAATAGGGTGGTGTATGGGAGTCGTGTATTTTTATGAATGATTGTTCCATAAAACCACAACTTCTCTAATAAAGAACAAACAAAGCACAGCCCTTCCGTGCCTCCCTACATACCTCAGGATAAAGATCACATTCCTTAGCTAGCACCCAAGGCCCTTGTGGAAATGATCAGCCTCTGTGTCTCTGGGCTTCCCCTGCTCCCCTCCCTTACCCAGCTTTTACTCATCCAGCCATTCCATCTTCCATCTCACATGTTTCAAGTTGTTTCACCCTCACCGCCTTGCACTCGTGGTCCCTTTGCCTCCTCATCCCACCCTCCCTTCTTTGATTGGCCTTCAGAGCCATCCTGCCCCTCTGAAAAGCTCTCCCTACCCTTCAGAAGCCCTTAGAAGCCCCTCCTCTTAATTTTAAGAGCAAAGCTTTCCCCTGGCCCATTTGGAAGTGTGTCTCCCGAATTACAGCAGGGTTTGACATTGGGGGCTGAAGGCTTCTTTGCTGTGAGGACTGCCCTGTGAACTGCAGGCTGTGTAGTAGATCCCTGACTTCTAACTACTAGGTATCAGCAGCACAAACTCCCACCCTCATCCCCACTTGTGACAATCAAAAGTGTCTCTAGACAGGGCAGGGAGGAAAAATATGAAACTATTAAATTTTACCATCAGGGAATCCCCTGACACTGTGTCAAACATTAGGGACACCCAAATCAATAGGTCATGCCCTCGATCCTGAGGCTTACTCTTGTGAAGCTTATGTAGGTAGCGAAGAAGCTTAACCTACCTATAGGTGTGCCTAAGAGTTACTTCTGGAGGACCTCTTCTGTTCCTCAGATGTGGCCTCACTCTCTCTAAGCCCAACTCTGCAAGTGAAATCATTGCCCTTCCCCCTACGTGGGATGTGACATCCAGGGGTGAATGTCTCCCTGGTGGCATGAGACATGACCCCCAGGGATGAGCCTGGCCCTGGCACCATGGGATCAATTAGGCCATCCTGACCAAAAGGGGGAAAAGAAGTGTAACTAATGAAGTATCGGTGGCTGAGAGACTTCAGATAGAGTCAAGAGCCTACTCTGTAGGTCACTCTCACACAGTTAGACATTGATACATATCATAACTTGCCAAACCCCAAGTGAAGCCATTCTAGCCAATCCTAAAGAACATCTATGGCATTATATAAGATTCTACAAAGGTTCGTATGCACTAGGGTAACTTTCCAGAAACCTACAACCTCCAGATGGGTCCCTGGACCAGATAAGTCCTGACACCTAAAAGACCCAGTCTCTAGGTTTCTCCCTACCCCATATTATTGAATCTCCCTACCCCATATTACTGACAGCCCCTTCCAACAGGAAAAAAACTAGAATGGCCATAGCCCAAATACCCCTAAAGAATGGGATAGAAAAATCAAAGGTGATGGTGGAGTTACACAGAGAAGGTAGGGTTTAACAAACGAATGTGATTGCTGAATCATTAAATTGATATTTCTTTTAGGCTCCAGAGTTTTAGAGTATCTAGAAGTAAAAACTTAAAACTGTGGGATTGTATCCCATACCAAACTCTGAAATCTGTTCTACAACTAATTGTTGGGTTGTGCTTTGAAATTTATTGCTTTTTTTTTTTTTTTATTTGCATAGGCAGGCACCAGGAAACGAACCGAATCCCGGTCTCCAGCATGGCAGGTGAGAGCTCTGCCTGCTGAGCCAGCATGGCCCACCCTGCTTTTTTGTATATGTTATTTTTCACAGAAAAGAAAAAAGAAGTCGATTGTGATGATAAAAAAATTTAAGACTTTTAGCCTCCTATATTCTGGAGCAGCTAGAAGGAAAAAATCTGAGAGGATGGTATGGTAGCCCATGACAAACTCTGGAATCTGTCCTGTAACTACTTGTTGAAGAGTGCTTTGAAAACTATTGTTTTTTCCTTTCTTTGTTTTGTATAATGTTATATGATACAATAAAAAAAATAGGTTAAGAAAAAAAAGTGTCTGTAGACATTACTAAATGTCCCCTGTGGGGCAAAATCTTCCTGGGTGAAAATCACTGCCCTGCACTGAGAGCTCTTTTGGGGCAGAAACCATGCCTTCCTAATACTGCCTGTAGTGCTTAAGAAGCAATAGACATTCAATCAATGTTTATATCATGAGTGAAAGAAGAAATAAATGTTCCATCTGAGGTATTATCTCTATCATTCATTGCTGGGGGGACAGTGAAATAGTACAATTTCTATGGAAGGCAATTTAGCAGTATCTATAATAATTACTACGACTATACTCACACATGCAAAATAATCACATCCTGGGTTTTTAAATTTTATTTATATATTTATTCATTTTGAAATAACTTCAAATTTACAGGAATTTTGCAAAAAAATACCAAAAGGTACATAAACCTCCCCCACCCAGATACCCAAATTTATCAACTTTTGATATTTTGTGACATTTATCAAATCATTCTTTCTATCTATCTATCTATCTATCTATCTATCTATCTATCTATCTATCTATCTACCTACCTACCTACCTACCTACCTATCTATCATGTAAACATTTGAGAGCAGATTGCATAAATCATGCTCCTCTAACACTTAACAATTCCAGGTACATTTACAGTTATTTACTGAAGAATTATTTTAATAGCAAAAGACTAGAAGCCTAACTGTCCATCAGTGGGACACTCTTTATACAAATTATGGTCCTTCATTCAATGGAACATTATGCAACAGTAAAACAGAATGAGAAATACTCTACATATTGAAATGGAAAGGTTTCCAAGACACATTATAAAATTTATACAAAGCAAAGTGTCAAATGGCATATGTAGTATGCTACCATTTGTGTCAAAGGGGGAAGGGTTAATAACATATTTTTACTTATTTTACTATGCATAAAGAAACTCTGGAAAAATACACAAGATACTCTTTTTTTTTTTTTACAAGATACTCTTCATAGCAGTAGTATGTGTGCGTGTTTGGGAGGAGAGTGGGAAGGAGATTTTTCACTGTATTATTTATTTCTACTTTCCGGTTTTTAAATACTATAAAAGTATTGCCTACTTGAAATAATTATTTTTACAAGAAAGGAAGAAAATTGTAATGGAATTTACATTTAATAAAGTGTATACAATTCCAACGAATTATTAATTCAATAGGTAAAATTTCATGATAACAATTATTCCTACAAAGAAAAGTTCTCTATTAAAATATAGTGGGTGCACGAGTAGTTCAGTGGTTAGAATGCCTGCCTTCCATGTGGGAGACCCGGGTTCGATTCCTGGACCATGCACCCTACCAAAACACACACACACACATATATAATATAGTTCAATTCCCAGCCCATACACCACCACCCCCAAATATATATGTATATATAATATAACTTTGTAAATGCATGCTCATGTCCCATGTAAAAATACCAGGTTTATCTAGTCATAATGAAGTCCCTTCTACAAAAGTTTCTGCGCAAGAAATGTTTTTTCTATTCCAATATAATAGTCAGTAGTTGCTTCTTTTTGTAAAATTATACCTTCAGGTAGCCTTTCCCATCCCATTCCTCAGTATTTACTGAGAAACTAGTAGGTGCAAAGCACCACAGTTGTAGTTTTGAGGGATTTGAAATGGACAAGACATACTTTCTGCTCTTGAGCAGTTTATGACCTAGTTAGAGCACACATGTTCCCATGTCCATGTACACGCCCCCATGGCTATGCAGATAAACCCATGTCTCTATCCCTCACTTTGCTTCAACCTTTGCTTAAATATCTCATACTTTGACCCCTTCTGAAAACTGCCCCACAATCCCCTCACCCCCCCATTCCCTTACACTCAGTTATTTTTCTTTAAGTCACTTAGCATATGGCAAATCATATATCCATTTAATTAACGTTTTGTCTTCTTCAATTAGAATAATGCCTGCCCCGTATCCCATAGCAGTTTTCGATAAATATTTGTCAAATAAATAAATGAGTTAAAAAGCAGTAATGTCTGTGTCATTCCGGATTGTGAGTGATTATAACAACAACATACACAGTCAAATAAGTAAAGATATGTGGACTCGAAGAAGCTGAGAGCATCCATAAGAGTTTGAGGAGCAAAAGCTGATGAGCTGTTATAACGAAACCCAGACCAGAAGGCTCACGTATGTTTCACATTCAGAAACAATCCTTAACCAGCTAGTAGAGGGATAGATGGGATCTGCCCAAACAAGAGAATGTATTCTGGAATTCTGCACAAAGATGACTGAGTAGAATAAAAAATTCAAGCCAAGGCAGTTGATTTCCAGTGCTCTGATGTAACCCAACCTAAAAACCTAACGTTCTTTAAATGTCTTTGTAGTTTGGGGATTAATATTCTATTGTCCTAATAAATGGAAAGTAGAACTCTCGGTTTTACGTGAGCCCTGTGAAAATTCCCTTGATTGTAATATCCCTTTCCCTACCTTTCTTTGGCCTTAGCCAAAGAGGTGAGCTGAAGCTTTCATTAGATTACTCTGACCTTTCATTAAAGGATCACTCGGCGGCCAGTCTGGGTTTGGCTTGCGTTCTTTTCCAGCCAGCTGAATGACAGGTTGAATGGGTTTAATGCATCTAAGATGATGAGAGAGAAGGTCGGTGACTAATGCATTTAGCCACCTTGTTTCCAGAACAATCACATGAGTGAAAACCTCCTTGTTATGCTTGATGAACCCTGTTAAAGAGAGCTAGGCAGGTATAAAAGTCCTGTGCCAAGTGAGTTCTTGTACGTACATGATAATGTGAAACCAGAGCGTCATTTTAGAATATCCTCTCCATGTCTCTGCTCATGGTCATGGTCCTCAGTCCCCACGATGTGCCATCACACTGGCACTTCAGACTACCCCCTCACTAAAACCCCTTTATCCCTTGACTTCAGGAACCTAACCCTGCATCACTACGTTAGAGGCAGAACAGATTGGAAACAGTGGAGTCAAACTGCCTTACTTGATTGACTTCAGGCTCTGAGCCTTACTGTGTGAGCTTGGGTAAATAGCTTCATCTCTCTGGCACTGTGTTTCCATAAATAGTACTTACCTCATTAGGTTGTGAGAACTGAATGATTCCATGCATGTAAAGCGCATAGAATAGTGCCTGCAACATAATGAGCACTTAAAAGACATTAATTATCACTATTTTAGTTATAATTCTCTTTCTCTGGCTCCTTTTCCAGTTCCCTGTATACAACCCCAGACTTGTCTATTTATCTCCTTTTCTCTATATAGTTTTTCTTTGGGGCATGTAATTCTTTCCACTGCTCCACCTGTCACTTATATGGGAAGGACCATGGCCTCTATGCTGGTTCTGATTTGCCTCCTGAGCTCTAGCCATATTTCTAGGGTTTACCCGATATGTACTTAATTGTCCCAACAGTTCCAAAATCAACACATCTGCATCCTAACTAATCATCACAGGAAAACGTAGTTTTTGATACACCCTAGAGCCTGGGCTGTTTCAATCACTTCTAATCTTTCCTACTTGCACATCGCCACCAGCTCATCACAAATTGTTTAATCAGGATCACATTATTCTTGGGCGGGCCACAGTGGCTTAGCAGGCAGAGGTCTTGCCTACCATGCTGGAGACCCAGGTTCGATTTCTGGTGCCTGCCCATGCGGGAAAAAAAAAGATCACATTGTTCTCCTGCTTGGAAAACTTTAGGATCTCCCTCTTGCCTTACATACAAAATCCAGACTCTTTAACTCACCATATAAGGCTTACCTCATTCCCATGCTCCCAGCTACCTCTTTCCCTTTTTCCCCCTACTTCTCTGCACATGCTCTGGCCTCTTTGACTTTTTCAGTCCCCGTGTCTTTGCTCATATCACTCAGATTTACCCAACTCCAGCTATTGAAATTCTACCCATCCTTCAAAGCCCAGTATATGTGCTATTTCCTCCAGGAGGCCTTTCCTGATTTATCACGCTGCTTATGCTCGTTTATACTTTCTACCATTTTTATTGTGTTTATCACATTCTGCCTTACATTTTACTTATTTATTTCCATGGCTTGGCTCTTTTGTTAGATTGTAAAGTCTTTGTGGGCAGTGATCAGTATATATCTTTGATCAGACTTATGTAGTTCCGTACCCTTCACATAGTAGAATCTTAATAAATGTGAATGAATGAATAATAGAGTGGCTTGAGCCCCGGCCCATTAGTGTCTGTGTGTATTTTTTTACAAAATATTTGGTGGCAACAACTGCAGCCACCGAGTCATAATCTAAACCAGAAAGTACACTTTAGAGAATAATTGAATTTCCTTGGCTCATTAAATCTTGTAATTTGGGAAGTGGCTTCACTGATGTGGTCATTTTTCTGCTAAGCCCCAACCCCAGACCATCAGTTCATGAACAAACATGTGGAAATGTTTATCAGCTACTAACTACCAGCCCAGGATGAGTGGCTTTGCTGTTACCGACAACCAATCAATCAGAGTATTTAGTTCTTCATTCTCTGTCCAGAAGCTCTTACAGGAATTAGGAGAGATATTAAAAGAAAAAAAATAATAAAAAGTTTTCGATGTCATCATTGCAAGAAGGTATTTAATCTGATTATGAGCCAAAATGAACATACTTGAAATAATTTAAAATTAACTAAGGCTAACATGTATGATATTGGTAATAAGTATCACAGGAATTTAAAGAAAGGAACAATAATTATAACAGCATTTGAGTGCTTAGTATTTGCAAGTTTATCACCATTGTTTCATAAGATTTCCGCCCAAATCTTTTTTTTTTTTTTGCATGGGCAGGCACCAGGAATTGAACCCCGGTCTCCAGCATGGCAGGTGAGAACTCTGCCTGCTAAACCACTGTGGCCCAGCCTGCCCAAATCTTATGAGGTAAGCATTTATATTCTCATTTTGCAAATTCAGGAACTAAGGTTAAGAAATTAGGTGATTTCCACCCTCCCCCTCTCTGCGTGGGACATGACTCCCAGGGTGTGAACCTTCCTGGCAACGTGGGACAGAGATCCTGGAATAAGATAAGACTCAGCATCAAGGGACTGAGAAAAACCCTAGAATGAGCTGAGAATTAACATCAAGGGATTGAGAGAATCTTCTCGACCAAAAC